>JAPYZJ010001287.1:0-32946 GCA_030522765.1 Ophioninae sp. B BG-2022a | reverse complement strand
TACAAAAGGAGATTAAAGACTGTTAAAGTATATAATAAAAGTAATTTCACGTCTGAGTGATAAGAAACATTTATTTAGGACCTAGTAAATCCTAAAAATCGATAGTTCGTGCCAATCGCGATTTTTTAACATGGCCAACAAATTACAACGAGCATACACCGAAGAACGTTTACGATACGGAAATACAAGGACATATACAATTCTAATCGTATACAGATCTACAACGATTCCGTTAGGTTTAAACATTCACAACGATTTTACACTGGCGGTTTTATAAAGTCAAGTGTAGCTCGACCATTCCGTGCATCGTCTTCAATTAGCAACAGGACTACACGAATCGCTTTTCATTCCTTGGATCTTACGTTCACATTATAAGACTGGTGTCCCGTTCCACTGGATCTGTGCGTCCTGCCATCTGAAAAAATCGACACATACAGTGTTGTCTTCCTGTAACGTTTCATATAAGGATATGTTGATGCGGTTGATTCTTTGCGAACTTTTGTCGGATCTGAAAAACGACTTCTTTCCACAGCGAGATTCTTTTTCAGCTATGTACTAATAATTGTATGTGTTTACAGTCGGTTTAACAAAACCGTGTACGGCTGCATTTCTTCTTAGAAACCGTTAGAGGTTAGGTTCGAACGCGCACGTAACGCAACTCTTCTCAGAGTTTGGAATACGCTCTTTATAGATTGTAGTTCAAAGTATCTTTAAAATTGAGAGAACACTATGATGTTGTATTAGGGTGAATATATTCGTACGTACTTTGAATAGATCAACTTTTCCAGTGGTGTCACTGCGATGTCTACCGAATCTCTAGAAGTCGTATCCAGGCCATCGATGCTGTCCCTTGATCTTGTATCAATGGTCAAAGTTGCGTGGCTACCACCACACGTGTAATACTGCACATCGAACCTACCGAGCATTGTAAGGATTATTGTCAATATTGTTCCATAACGTGAACAATTACAGAGTAGTTCTCAAGATTTCTCTGTTAAACTGTCAAAAATGTTTATAACAAATTTCTGTAATTAATTCACTGTATTATTTTTTCCAGAAAAATGGGGAAAAGCTAGGACGTAGAAATCTACAACGTTTTTAGAAGATAAAACCAATACTTTAGTAACAAAAATCACTGTCCTCTATTTACAGAGAAATCATAGAACATCTTTCAATCTTTGAAACGAGGATGCAAAGCCCACCGTCTTTCGGCATGATAATTTCTTAGCAGTTCCCGATTAGTATTGAACAGCACGCCGTAGTGACCCAGACACAGAGTCACCCAGATCGGTAGACTGGGAGTTTTGAGTCGCGAGCCAGGAACTTTATTGCCTTGCCCTTCGCTATCGTTGACCAGGAATCCTATTTCGTTCCTGACGAGGACACCCCATTGCGGTACTGCCTAAAATCATTCCAACAAATAATCTTACTCTGCAAACTTTCCGGACTTGCAGTTTCTTTTAAATGAAATTGTTAACAATTTTGCCATTAAATTTACATGTGTTGTAAATGAATACAGATTAGTACGAATATCTCACGCATTTATATGAAATCGAAACTTACATAGGAATTTTCATCGCCTACATGAATAACTCCATTGTGGAGATGAGACGAGGCTCGTCCGGTTAGCGCCAGCATAACGATCGTCAAAGGACCTTCTTCCGGATAGCCACTAAGTATGGAAGCTTTCGAGTCTTCCATGTCGCTTCTGACACTGAAAATTCAAAAAGAGCAGCTGGAATAACTTTTGATATCTAGCCCTAAATTAGACATGTCAAGATCACGTAATAATTACCACAGGTCGTAATGACGAATCGATCATGCAATCGGATGATTATAATTTACCGAGAATATTTCGGGATGTAGATTATTATGAAACGACCAATGTGATATTTTTTATGTTATTTTTATTAAGACTTGTTTAATCTTTTTAAATGACACGTTTTATTTTGTATGTTTTTATATGTTGATTCTTTAATCAACCTTTTTTCAATTTAAAAAGCAATTTATTTTTTATACTGTTCTTTAAAATATTTATTCGACCATTATCATGAATTTCTAATTAATGTAACATTTTTTTTTTGGGAAGCACATAAAAATTGGAAAATTCACTCACTTGGACAATCCCCTTGAAAGAAGAATGCTGTACAACAAAAGAATCGCTCCTGGGCCGCCCTCATCTTGGAACTTCAGAAAACACAACGACTTAGACATTCGTTTTGGGTCATTTCTTGGATGGGGACAGCGTAACGCGCAGTGGCTTGGCAACTACCGAGCGAAATGCGATTTTGCCCCATTTTGGAAAAATGAACGAAATGATAAAGGATCAACCGACGTGAGTAAACGAAGGATCGTTTCAAGCAAAAATATCGGTTCGTCGTAAACTTTGAAAATTCAACATTTAAATAAAATACATAATATGGAATAAATTTGAGTTCTTTGAGAAAAAAAACTTTTTTGTATACGAAATAAATAATTAAATAATAGAATATTGTAAAATATAATAAAATGATGTTGAAATATGGTTTTTTTTAATTTCAAATTATGCAGACTTATTTGCAATCAAACATTTCGTTCGATTAACTCACCAAATACAAATAGCGTTTCAAGAAAATTTCGATATCCTGCAACGCCGCGAACTCGAAGAGGTGAAGCTGAAAGGCAAAAAAATTATTTTTAAAAAAGTTGTATATGAAATTTTTTATCCAATTTTTCATCTGGAAAAAACGTTTAATATCATTTTAGCTCCTGACAAGAGATATCAATTACCTACAAAGCGCGTGTTTGGTGAAAAAAAAATTCGTTTTAGTAAAAATAAAGAGTCGTTCAAAAATAGAAGCCACAGAAAAATGATACCGTCTCTGTGAGTCCATCTTGAAAATATTGCACGCTGTGCTGCACGTAAGATGCTTCTTGCGGCAGGACGACGATGGCCTTTGGAAGACTGGGGGCAGCGGCGTGTCGCGTCACCGTGTAATTTGCGCTCGAACAAGCATAACCACCGGCACAGCGCCAAATAATCTCGGAAATCGCGCCAGCCAGGACTTCGACTTGTCTGTCGTAATTCGGTGTCAGTAGCCTTAAAAGTTCGTCGCAAAGGTCAGTGCGCATCATTATTTTTCGATGATTATTGAAGCGACAATTGAATATTGCAATTGTTAAAAACAAACAATTGTTTGATGATTTTTTTTCCACCAAGCTAATCTTACAACAAATTCAAAGATTACCTTTAATTTCGTCTGTTATTGAAGTTAAACTTAATAAACTTGTTACATTTTTATATACATTTTCTAACAATAATGTTATTATTTAATTATTGTTCAATTACCTTTACCAACGAACAAAAATATCGGTTTATTATTAAATAGTAACAGAATAACTCTAATAATCTTATTATAATTATCTTATATATAAAATTCTCCTGTCAGAGTGTTTGTCCCCGAACTCCTCCGAAACGGCTGAACCGATTTTAATGAAAGTTTGTACATACATTCGTTAGGCCTGAGAATAGGTTTTTATCTATTGCTAAATTCTAAAGGAAAAAAAAGTTATCAATGATTTAGTGAAAAAACTTTTTGTCCTAAAATCGAAAACTTTTTTAAAATATTTTTTTAAATGGTCTATTTTGATTTTATTTGATGCCTTGAGCACGAATTTACCATTAATTTCCCCTTAAACCCAAAATTTGCATGAAAAAAATCATGAAAATCGTGTTTTTATAAGTTTTTTACGATTTTTTCATGAAACTTTTGGGTTTTGGGAAAAATTAATGGTAGATTCGTACTCAGGGGACCAAATAAAATCAAAATAGACCATTTAAAAAAATATTAAAAATAGCAAATTTTTTCGATTTTAGGACAAAAAAAGTTTTTTCACTCAATCATCTATAACTTTTTTCCCTTTAGGATTTGGCCCTTGACTTTGTGCTCAAAATGCTTTTTTAATCATTAAAATCCGATAATTTTTCGATTTTTGGCAGAATTTCAAAGTTGGACCATCGATTTTTGCCAATTTTTCCATACATACATACCCCTTTGCCTCTTTTTTTGCCATTTTTCGAGTAGACTTTTCGTTGAAACTATGTGAGATATCGATATGACTCCAACGGCATTTTTTAAGTAAGGCAAAAACCTTTTCCAAACACACCAAATAAATCTCCATCGCATAGAAGAAGCCTACTCTACGACCTTTTGAAATATCGTGATTTTTGAGATTGTGGAAAAGTGGCCAGGGAAGGCGAAAAATTTTTTTTTCCGCTTTAAAAGTATTAAAAGGGTGTATGTAATCGGAAATTTTCTGCTGATTACGAACATGCCCGAAATTTTGTCGTAAGTGCAAAATTAGACTGGGAAAATGCGAAAAACCTTTCTAGAATATTTTTTCGACATTTTTCTCTAGAAATGAAGAGGTCAATGTGAATTAAATTATGGATTTGTCTTCAAGGTATACAAATTCATCGTGATGGACTTGCGATGTGACACGAAACGTGTAAATATAATAATTATTTCGAGGCTAAGCCCGCTAAGATTGGCTGCCTATAAAAATTAATAACAATTAAGGGGTGGATCCGGGAACCATAAATGCTTGTATCAATCGACTCAGAATTTCACGCCCAACTCCCCATTTCAAGGATGACATTCTAACGTGGGACACCCTGTATATATATGAGGGATGGTCACTGTGAAGCCGTTATGTCTATGGTAGCTGTCTAAAGCTAAAATCACAGCGTGACAGGAGAATTTTATATATTAGATTATGTGGCAAAACAACGTTTGCCAGGTCAGCTAGTAATAATATAATTATTAATAATATTATTCTTTAGAAACAGATATTTTTGTTTGCCGTTGTATACATTTTATATATTTATTAAAGATATGTATAATTATGTATAAAAATTGGCTGTTGGCGCGATGAATCGACAACAACCGCCAAAAAAGCAAAATTACCTGTCAGGGGTAGTGGGACCGTCCTGCTTGTTGATTTTGAACAACAGGTGTTTCAGCATCACGGCTTGGGTCACCGTGACAAGACCCCTGGTTGAATTTCTCGGTGCTCTCAATCCAAACGCCAAATTCTGTATTGGCGGACGAAGCGTTATCCCTGTTCTCGTCCAATCGCCCTTGGGTGGACTCGTACAGGTGCCGAACACGAGGACGCGCAGAGCCTGATGTGTGAACGACAAAAAAAGGAACCTTGGAAAAATCCTTTGCGGATTAAAATGGCACTGCCATCCGTCGTACACTGGTAAAATATTCTATCAAAATGTTACATGTAAAATGATATAATAATTATCAATATATGCAAGTTAAAGACGAAAGAAACGGTAGATGAGTAATTTTACCCCAAATTAGTTGCCAATAGCGAAGAACTCAGTTCTTCAATAGATCTGATATTGTGATTTCAAAATTTCAGGTTGGAAAAAATGGTTTCTTGTGCCAAGTTTTGCTGACAAATTGTTTGGATTTATTTGGACGATTTAATTCGGAGCAGTTCAAAAATAGCTACTAGACGATATCTGATTTTCGCAGCGATTTCACCAAATGGTTGATTACCATGCACGTCGTTTCGTCTATGGGTGTTCCTCCAGTAACCGGCGTTTTCGGCAGAGTCCGTGTGTTCCTGGGATACACGATCCTCTCTGTAACACCAATCACACATCCCACACGCACAGGTAAAGTTTGAAAAGAAACGTCCCACAAGAAAGTCACTTTACAGGCGGTTATAGAAAAAAAAAACGATGACTTCAGAGAACCTGGATAAAGTTCGTCGGGTTCAGCCATAAGAGCTGCGCACCTGGCTGCCCTGGCGGACAGAAGCATCCTTCGTGTACTGTGCAACGTATTAATTGGCTCGTTTTTTTTTTATCAGAGATCGGAAGAAGTATGTTACCCAGGAAGAAACGATGACTAAACGAATCCACCACGAAACGGCGAATGAATCGAGATTCGTGACGGACTCCGCATCCTTTTATAGGAGTTTAAGGGAAATTGCTTACCCCTCCACCAGACACGAAACATGGCTCAATTAAAACGTATCGAATACCAAAGGCACGTGGCCTACTAACGTCTATTCGATGTCATCCCGGCGAGTCTACGAATCTTGCATGATTCAAAGTTTCGAATATCAACGGTACGGAGACCCGGAGAACGCTATAAATTCTTTCGGAGAAATTCCGCTATCAGTTTCGCGGGTTCGTGTCCACCGCGTGCGAAAGCTTGACACGGCATACGAGGTGTCAGGACCGTTTAATGGATCAATCGATCAGCGAATTCGTGTTTCGTCTAACTCACGTGCAAATTCTTCGCGAAGAACTTGGACGAATTCACGATAGGTGGAAAGGTGACTTGCAACCCTGGGGGACTTCGCTTGAACTTCATTCAAGCGGTTGAATTACCGTAACGATCGGAATATCGGACTTGATTAAACAAAAATAATGCGAGGCGGAAGAACCAATAACAGACCACTCAGATAACATCTGAGTGGTATCTCGGATGAGTACGAGAGAGAAATACGACATTTTTTTATAAAAGATTCCTAAAAAAAAAGTTTTTTTTTTAACGTAAAATAAAACTATGAAGCGCTGCTCTTATGAATCCTACAGAGCTTGATGCTCCGTTTTTCGGAAAAATCTTAATCATTTATGCAAAACTGGTTTCGGCGTCCCTAGTCTATATAAGAATACTCAAGTATCGAATCCAAATATCATTACGACGATGTTCATACTTTTCATTAGCTTCCGGCAGATGACGCACTCTGGTACTTTTGACTCCGCGTTTTGTCGGACTTTTTAACGGAGTAATAATCATTCGAGTTTATATTTCGGTAGAACGAAAACTTTTTATCTCCGCAAAAAAAAAAACTCTTTGTTTCGAGAAAATGAAAACTTTTTATTTCGATGAAAGAACCATTCGTCTCGACGAAACGAAAACATTGATGAAACAAAAATTGCCAGAATGGACGTAACAATTACGAAAAGTTTCGAAACAACAAAAAACAAAACCGATGCGATCCGATTATTGCACGGTTTCGACTAATCTGATTTCTTTGTTTTTTTTTAAATTTTTCCTTTAGTTCGAACAAGAAACAAAAATAGACACGCACCGCGGCGTATATTCGAAGAGAATTTTGACTTTGATACGTGTGAAGAGTACGGGAGAGTTCAGTCCATCCGTATAATAACCCATATAGTGGCAGGAAAGCTATCGTTTTTTGTAAGAAACAGCGCAATCACGAAGGCTCACGGAAACCAAGACGTGTATATAGATTGAGCGGGATGGTGGTAATTCGGCACTAAGAGTGTGCATTCGAAAACACGCGAGCAGATAGAACTTGCTTCGTCAGCCTCGCGAAAACCTTCGCCCTTCCCATCACTCTGTATACGCTTCCTACGTGGATGTACGCCCACTCTGGATATCCAGCTGGTCTCGTCAAATAGCGTGCTCGAGCGTAATGAATATCAGATTAATAAGTTCGTGTCGGAACGAGCATGTGTATTCGCGGATTACTAACTTCGATATCGCCTTGGAGCTTTCGTTTCGTCATGTTCAATCCCAACGGGTGACCCTGAATTTTCAATGGTTCCAACCCGCAGCTGGAATCCACGAGTGTATCAGCTCGTTTATCCTGTTTACGTGGAAAAACATCGTTCCAACGAATCGCGAGAGCTAATAGAAAAGAAAAGATGAATTTTTCGATGGAGAATTGGACCATTCGTCGTCTGAGAATATTTTGTAACGATGTTGATCTTCTTTTTTGATACTCCTCTTTTCTCTTCGAGGATCTCGTTATTATTGCTGAAATACTTTCGAATTCAATACTTTCCCCTTCAGGAATGATTTTTGTTTCGGTTTGTTTGGGTTTCTGAAATACGTAATTCTGAATTCATAGCCAAACATTGAGCAGCAATTTTAATAGTTTAAATTAAAAAAAAACCTTTCAAAAATACAAGACGAAACTGTCAGGCAAAATCGTACTCACGATTTTACTTCCTCAAAGGTGGGTTTTCCCATAATGCTGACGTGTTAAGTATTATATCTATACGCAAGTAGAAATGCTAATTATTCAGTATAGTGATTTGGAACACGGGATGGAACACGAAATTGTTGTTCAAATACTTTACGATCACTCAGAGGATCATTCTTTTTAATCATTGTTCAAATGTTTAAGAAGACATATGTCATTCTTAATTTTTAGCCAAATACATTGAGTAGCGATTTTCATCGACAATAATTAAAACACAACGGAACTCCCTTATTTTTTCTCGAAAAATGTATTGTTCTTCGCGAGAGTTTTTTAAATTAAAACATACATTAAGCCCGTCACGTCTTTTTTTAACAAAAAAAAAATAGCGCGAATACTTCAAATGCAGAAGGAGCCCGAGTTTTCTTAGGTTAAAGAAAAAAGCTTTATTTCCCTCGGTGTACTATGTACAACAATAATGGCGTAATTGCGAGAAAGTTTGAGTGTTCGTCCATTTAACCGTTCGCTTGAAAAAGGAGAATGCTTGTACTTTCAACTTGTTCTCGTAAGAGGCTTATCAACGAGTACGGTAGGCTCACACGCACGAACCCATGCGGAAGATAGTTTGCAAAGCGAACCTTGAGTCCACGTGGACAAAAGATTCGCTCGACTTTTCAATCTCGATGGAGATTCGTTTAAAGTAGTTTTAAAAATTTAATCAAAAATAAATGATTCAGGAATACGTTGATTGTTGAATCAAGGAATTTATTACAGACATCAAAACGCTCGAATTAGACTCTAAACCGATTGAACTAGCACTAGGTTGCAGTAAAACGAATACAATAGTTCGAGGGTGCTTTCAACCGCTTAGAACTGGTCTGAAATCTATTTTGAAGATTTTTGAGGAGAAGCACTTAGAAGTTTGTTTTAGCGCTAAATATCAACATTTTTGTACTCAACAGGTTCAAGTATGGAGGAAAAAAAACATTGGAATCGAGTCCAATTAATAAACTCTTCGTGTCTCCGTCCGAAATAGACTCTGCTTTGGAATTTCGATAAAAATATCTCAATTGCACAAAACTCTATCGTTTGAAAGTCTCGAAACAATCTTAACCCGAAACACGAAAATATTTTCATTATTCGAGGCCATTGGTTCGATGGAATAAATAATGCATCAATAATCCGATGTTTCATTTATTCAATAAATAACTCATTGATTCAAGCAAATACGGAATTCATGAGATCCCCAAGAGATTTCTAGCAAACTCTTAGGATTGGGGATTGGGACGAGGGTGTTGATGTCAATTTAATCAGGTATGAATGATAATTGGAAAAGATGCATTCTACGTTTGAATAAATATTATTTTAGCGTTGTTGATGGTTTTATCATTTGGATTAAAACAAATTAATAAATTTAACGGAATTACCTCTGTCTCTGAGATAAGTAGGCTTTTCCTTGCGCATTTCATCTGGCGTTTGTATCACGGTCCTCGGTACAGGACTTTTTTTTCTTTCCGATGTAGTCACGACTCTCTCATCCATGTCTACATTCCTGAGTCATGGAACGTCAGCTTCCTAGTCGCGATCCGAAACGTACTTTTCAAAGACGGCCCCCAAAACATTCAAAAATCGGCCTTACCAAATGCCTCTATAATACAATTTTTTTTTTACCATCCATGTACTTTTTCTTATCAAAGGAGAATTTTCAGAATTTTAGATGATAAATTTAATGTAAATTTCAACCAGCTGCTGTTGCGAAATTTTCTTTTTTTTAACCCACAATTATAAAAGCTTTGTATAGAACATTTTGAGAATCTTTATAGAGAGCCATGAACCATGAACCAGGATAAGATGATTATGTAAAAAGGAAACAAGCAATAGTTGAGAAAAATGGAACGATGAAGAGGAAGATTGCGAAGAATTCGAATAGAAAATAGGGGAGCAACTGAATTTGAACATGACAAAATAATTATGTGGCTACATCAGACCATTCGAGAAACCCGAAAAATAGAACACATGTAAGAAAACAAATGCAAGAACTCGTGTGAAGCTAATAAAAAATGTGAAGACAAGGATAATAACGTTAACCCTTAAAAGGTTATGCAAGAAATGGAACACCTTTACTGCTCGGTTGCTTCAATGTATAATGATGGTAGTTTTTTTTTCTTTTTTAATATATTTCTCTAACGATACTCTTATCATTTTTCGATAGCGTAAAGAATGAAGAAAAATATTTGCGGACTGTAAGACCGTGCGTTCGCAACTGCACCAAACACGTACGAAACGAGGTTCAAAACTTTTTTTTTACGCAAAATCATGATTCTATCTGAAATTACGTGTCTATAGTTTTCTTCGTTACGTTTCAATGATTCACAGAAAAAAGGAATGTGGCAATAAGCGTGAAGAACATTGAGAAGAAAAGATCGAGTAAGAATTGTTAATAAAATTTAGCGAGCGGCAACTCGATCGACCACGGTCTCCTAGGGTTTCAAAGAAGCTTTCGTTGCACGAGTAAAAAAGTCTTGTGCGAACTGGCTTATTTGCTGGAAAGAACTGACAACCTTAGGGTGGCTGGCGGTGCGGTAGAAACGCGTTGACTGACAGGCAGGCGCCAGCTAAGCTTTCGAGTAATTGTTACGAACACCCCGAACCTTCAACCCCTCGTCCCGTTCCTTATTCCTAAAATACGACTGGACGGATCCTTTGCGTTTGTGCCACCCTCGTGAGCAAAATAAACAAACCCTCTATTATCCCCAAATAAATATACCAGCCAGATACAACTATTTCCAAGAAAAAAACCAAAAATAATCATCCATTTTCAAATATTTACTATTTTTCCTTTGATACCCAAATTTTTTTCATTAACAACAACTTACAAAAAATGAACGTTCTTTAGTTTGAGATACAAGCTGATGCAATCGATTTTTATGCTCCGGAAAGACGTTCCATCGAAAAGTTTGCGAATCAACTTGCCCGAGTATTCAATTTTACCCACCGGATATTGCACCAGCGAGTAGCCTGCGTATAAGGCACACCGCATCAAATCAATCTATGATTTTGGCTGCTTCCGTTTTTTTTTTCTTTCCGAAGTATTTTTTTCGAGTTGAAGTCTTGAAGACGTACTTTCAATGTGATTTTTTGTACGGTTATATTTAGACTAATGTCAGAAGTGCACTTTTTAAAATCGATTTTGTGAATTCTTAAATGTACAGTTATCTGAACAAAAATTCCCTTCACTAATTAAAAGTTTTTATTCATTAACGGTTTAAGAAAAGAACCTTTGTTCTTCCTGTATTTCTGTCGAAAAAAACGTTTCGCAATCAAAATGCATACTAGGAAAATATTAAACATTAGGGAACACACCAATATATTAAATTGTATGGATTAAATATGTGAAATAAGGGAAATACGGACATTCATATTTTACTTCTCATATTAACTAAAAACTTTTAACGACTTCTCGATTTAAAAAATATAAAAAATATG
This sequence comes from Ophioninae sp. B BG-2022a, assembly GCA_030522765.1. NCBI lineage: Eukaryota > Metazoa > Arthropoda > Insecta > Hymenoptera > Ichneumonidae > Ophioninae sp. B BG-2022a. Next base: position 21,501 of record JAPYZJ010001287.1, on the reverse strand, counting down.
GATACCCAATTTTTGGATCATCATTTTCATTTAGGGCAATAATACTGGTACGTTGAACAATTGAAATATTGTCAATTCTGAAACTTCTTCTTTGTCTGCTATTAAACTATCTTATTTTCTTGTATCTCAAGTATTGCTCACTTTAACGTTAGAAGAGTGTATTGCTTTTTCGTTTTTATTTTCTACGTGCCAAATATCGGAAGCGCATAGATTGAATTGGCTAATCGCCGACATACGGTTTTACTCCAAATGTCCACTATTGACCCAATTATAACGTGACGAATAAAAAAATTAATACGTTAGAAAAGTTTGAAAACGCCATTAACTTTGAAGTTCGGGTCGTGGCATTCAGCAGTCTTCGTCGGAAAATTAATTAATCTGACCTTTACGTATCACTCCAAAAAACACGACTTTGAAAATGAGGAGATGTTATTTGAAAAATGATCCGAGAACGATTATCAAATTTTATCTTGGAAAACCTGCACGGCCTCACTTAAAAACTGCTCGCATACCGAATCTGACGCGCTTCTCTGTAAAAACATGTAGAAGATCGACATAACCTAATTAATTGTCGAAATCCGTTTTCTCATCGGCAGTTAAGCTTTCAATGAAAAATCGAGCATCAGTTTCTGTAGTACACCGGGGGTTGATCCTTTTTTTTTTACGATAACCGTTTCGTCCTTGAGAAATCGAGGTTTAAACATTTCCGCTATCTCGTAGTCACGTGTCACGTGGTACATTTTCTTCGTGTCTTTTTTAGCACGTGCTAAAAAAGATTGCGAAAGAGTTCACACAAGTTCGTATTGAACGCTGGAGAGATACAGATTCCGTTGATCGCAGTTCCATTTCGACCTCCCATTAAGGAAACTAGTGGTGATATCGCACGGAAGAGATGGTAACAGGTGTTGGTGTGGAATTCTATTCGACGTTATTTTACATCAACTCAGCAGAAATCGATACGAAACTTGATACCCCATCTAGGCCTCTCGACTCCGAATCGATGCCTCAAATTAGGCTCCATACTGATTGAACTTGCGGTAGGTTGCACTAAAAAGAATACAATAGTTCGAGGGTGCGTTCAACCGCTTAGAACTGATCTTGAACTCCATTTGTAACATTTTGGAGGTGAAACACTCAGGAGTTTCTTTTAGGGATAAATGGCAACATTTTTGTACTCAACAGGTTCAGGTACGGAGAAAAGAAACATCGGTACCGAGTTCAATTAACAAAGTCATCGTGTCTGCGTTAGAAATAGACTCTGCTTTGGAATTCGATAAGAATTTCTCAACTGCACAAAACTCTATCGTTTTGAAATCTTTAAATAGTCTTAACCCAAAACAGAAAAATATTTTCATTATTCCAGGCATTCGTTGGTTCGATGGAATAAATAATGCATCATGAATCCGATGTTTCATTTCTTCAATAAATAACTCGTTGACTTTAGTAAATACGATATTAATGAGATCACCGAGAGATTTCTAGTAATCTAGGATTGGGGATTGAAGCGAGGGTTTTTTACATCAATATTCTATGAAGTCATCAAACAAAGTTATATAGATACAGAGTGAACCGGTATTGGCCAAGGAAAGATACACAAGGAATTCAATATAAAAACCGAAAATTTTATAAGACATTCCTCGGTCAACCATTTTTTTCAAAAATATTCTCGATCACTTTTCATGTAGAACAAGTCGTAAAGACTTTCCCATAATTATGTTATCAAACGACATCATGCGAAAGATCGATAATGAATTACGCATACGTAGAGCATACGCGATAAAAAAATAAAATTTAATATTCGCCATGATATAAATTTCGTGGAGTATAAAAAAGCATATATACACATGCATAAAGTGTAATGAGTTATCGAAGTATCCGTTACCCCAGGTCGTGATCTTTTTATCGGTCGATACATTTCACGCGATATCGACCAGAAGTTTACCCTTGGCAACGTTGTCCCCGACAGCACAAGGGACATTCACGACTTTTCCATCCCGTGAAGCTCGAATGATGTGCTAAAATTAATGGATTGCACTTACACTTCATAAACATTCCGTGAAGACTATTAGAGGTACAGTCTCACGTACAGAACTGGAAATTCCAAGGGAAGTATTAAAAATTCTTAAAATATTGAACAAAAAGATTCGTCTAATAAAAACGAAAATTACTGTCAACGAGGTGAATACTAAAATCGTGAAAATCTTGACCTGGTCGTCGAATTAAGACATTCAAGATATAAAGTAAAACACGGTTTACAAACTTTTTTCTATTTAAGGGAAAATTTAGACGTGAGGCTAGTTAAATCAAATGCTCCACTTAAACCGCATTCTGTATTCATTTGAGTGTAATTATCTGAAAGATTTTGTCCCTTTACTGATTTTTTTATATCACTTTCGAAAAAGAACGCTTCACGCGGTAGTTAGTACGCATTAAGGACATGTAGAAGATCGACACGATTTCACGAATTTACGAAATGAGTTTTGTCATCAGCGGTTGAGTATTCACCAGACCTGTACGTTAAACTTGTTAAAAAAAAGGAATCAAGCGTACCTCCATCTTCATGGCTATTATAACCACCAACGGGTCGCCCTTTTGAACAACATCTCCTTGCTTGACGAGTATTTTGTCAACGATTCCCGGCATGGGGCTGATCGCGCTATCTTCTACCGCTGCGTCTTTCAACCACGCTCTCTCGAAGTCCTCCTCGGGTATCGTCAACTTCCACTTCCTGTCCTGCTCCCACACGATGTCAATCAAACCCATTCTCTCTTGGAAAATGATAGATCGGTAAAGCTTTGTGATACTTACGTTCGTGAATACGTGTAAATCTCGACCTATGCAAACAACTCGACATTTCTGTCTTTTTCCATCGATCTCCGAGGTCAACAGAAGAGAGTCTCTGCCCCGTTTTTCGTAACTTCCTGTTACCGATTTCCAGGCTTCACTTTGATTCGTCTTCATGACATACGAGGCTGAATCACCGTACTGGGCGTGAACGTTGAAGCAATCGTCGAGGAAACTGAACGCGAATGTCCTGCTGAGTCGATGATTAAGTCGAAATCCTCTTGCCAAATGGAACGGATCGAGACGATCTTCCACGCGATGTCTCGAAGCTGCCGTTTCTTCCAACATGACGAGTCCAAGAGCAGCTTGCAACAATATTTCGTCCGGTGGTTGGAGTTTGGAAAAAAGAGAATCGTAATGCTCCTCGATAAAGCCAGTGTGGACTTCGCCGGCTTGGAAGCTGGGATGCTTCGCCAGATCTTTGATGAATTCGATGTTCGTCTCTACGCCGGCAACCTACGAAGAGATTGGAGGTCGAATGTTGCATCGAGATTGTACAAAGCTTGAAAAACATGAAATCGTCATTGAAAGGCAGTACATCGTACGAAGATAATTGTGCTCGAAGTATACTGAGAGCCTCGCTCCTGTCCTTGCCCCAAACCACCAGTTTGGCGATCATTGGATCGTAATGGACCGACACTTCGTCTCCTTGACGGACTCCAGTTTCCACACGGACGTTCTTCCCCGCATGGGGAGGCGTTAAATGAAGAAGCGGACCAGCTCCGGGTAGGAAACCGCCTCGAGGATCCTGATATATCAGTCGATATTGTTGAATCGTTTGATTGACGATGTGTATTGATGTAGCCAGCTCTTTTCATCAAGTTTTATTAAAATACTGTTTATCTACTATCCTATTCTGCCCTACCGACCGAGATGGAATATCCTCCCCACTTGAATCAAGTTAATGAATTGTTTTGGTTCGATTATTTTAGATCGATCTTTTTCTGCGCAGAAGGTAGGGAGTCGTGGCACCCGAGCCGTCACCTGGCTACGCCAATGTAAATACTATTCCAACGCGTTGGGGAATATACAAGTCATACTTCCGCGTAGATTCGAGCTTCAAAGGCATGTCCCCTCAGCTGAATATCTTCTTGCTTAAATGGCAACGGTTCACCACTCGCGACTTTGAGTTGCCACTCAACCAAATCCGTGCCAGTGATCTCCTCGGTTACCGGGTGCTCCACCTGGAGTCGCGTATTCATTTCCATAAAGTGAAAGGAATGAGTTTCTCTGTCCAAGATAAACTCGACGGTACCAGCCCCGACGTATCCCACAGCCTTTGCTGCTCTGACCGCAGCTTGGCCCAATTCCATTCGCAGTTCTTGGGATATGCCAGGCTGAAAGTGAATAATTTATATTAATTCTACGTTATTTAGAGAAAGCTGTGTAACAAAGGATGAATGAAGAGACAAGATTGTCCCAATAGCCCCATCGCAATGAAAGTTCTATTTCTCTCACATTCAACTGATTCCTTCTTTTGATCCAATTGCATTACCGATTATATAAATCCTTCCGATTTCCGATCGCGATTGTACTTTTTCACAAGGCACATGAAACATGCCCTTGCGAAAGCGAGCACTATTATCCGTTGATTCACTTACTATCTTGTTGTTCCACATTCGCAGCCACATCCAGCATATTTTGCCATCAGCAGCAGCGTTCCTCTTTCAACTTAACGTTATATTTACGTTATATTCTGGTAGCAAAATGTTACGATCAAAATATCTGACTACAATGCGAATGAGTGGATCAACGAAGCTTGAATCCTTACCGCCGGAGCCTCTTCGATGACTTTCTGATGACGTCGCTGAACGGAGCAGTCACGCTCGAACAGATGCACTGCATTGCCATGTTGGTCAGCAAAAATTTGCACTTCTACATGACGAGGCTTTGATATGTACTTTTCCAACAGTACTGCACTGTCGCCGAACGCTTTCAGGGATTCAGTCCGGGCGGATTCCAGAGCTTCCAAAAAGTCCTCTTCCTTCATAGAGATCCTCATACCTTTACCACCGCCACCACGTACTGCTTTTATCATCAGTGGAAAACCAATTTTCCGAGCCTCACCCAGTAAAGTCTCATCCGTCTGGTCACTTTCGTGATAACCTGCAGAAGTCATGATCCATTGTAAGACACAATTCTGATATGGCAAATAGAAAGGATTTCCATTTACAGCTGTTAAATGAAAATAATTAACATTCATAGCTACTAAGAGGGAAAAGTTTCCATTTATGACTGCCGCATGAAAGAAACTTCCATTTATGGCAAATGGAAGAAATTTCCATTTACAGGTGCCAATTTTCCACACAGTGGGAAATAATTCCTGTACCTTTGATAACAGGGACTTCAGCAGCAGCCATGATAGCTTTGGAAGTACTTTTTATTCCCATATCTCTTATGGCACCCGGCGGTGGCCCAATAAAGGTAATATCTTCCCTCAGGCATAGTTCAGCGAATTCAACATTCTCCGACAAAAATCCATAGCCTGGATGTATAGCCTGACATCGAGAACTTTTGGCGACGGCTATTATTTTGTCTTGGCACAGATAGCTGCGACTGGAGGGAGGTGGTCCGATGCAGTATGCTTCGTCCGCTAACTCGACATGCATGGAATTTTTGTCTGCCTCGCTGTACACCGCAACCGTTTGCACTCCAAGTTTTCTGGCGGTGCGGGATATGCGACATGCTATCTCCCCTCTGTTTGCTATGAGAATCTGGATAATTTCTTAGTTTAAACCGTACCATATGCGACATATAATAGTGAAAGAAATAGACGAAATATTTAAACCAATTTTTTTCAAAGATTTATTATATTAAACGCATCATCAAATTTTGTGTCAGCGAATTCTACAAAGCCTAATACTCGGTTTTTTTTTTAACCGTAAGTCTATGAGAAAACTAGATTAGAACATTTGTGAGGTTATGGCGGTCTTCTAAATCTGCGCGGAGGTTGACCGAATTTTTTTAACTAAGATTTCTCAAATGAATCATTTTTAACATAAAATAAAATCATCAAACTTTATGGCTGTGAATTCGACAGAACCTGGTGCTCAAGTTTTCCTAAAACCTTGAACGCCCATTAAAAATGGGAATTCGAAAATATGTGAGGTTATGTTAATATTCTACAAATCCTTAAGGAGGTGATTTACAACGATTTCTCAATGTCGCGTTACGCATGCATGTTCAAATGACTTCAATTCGATGAAATGAAGATCGTTAGGATCGAAATATTTATTGCAAGCCAAACTGTCATTTATCATCGATTAATATTAAATCTAGCGGAACATCCTCACAAAATTTTGAACCGAGTTTTTTTATAGACGGTTCTCTATTTAAAAAAAAAACGGAGTATCAAATTCTGTAGTTTTCATTGAGATACCGAGACGTACTTCCATTTCATATTAAAAGTTGTCTATCTTTGAGGAATTTCATTTCAAACACCTATTTCTCACCTACTCAAGTGTCATGTGACACATCTACTTCACCCTAAACTCTATTTTTTTTCAAAATACAATCGAGCTAAACGGAGGTTAAATCCGTAAAATTCGAATGCACCGTATTGTATCTACGTACCTTGTCGATGCGATTTTGCTTTTCTTTCGTTGTCGAAAAAGCTCGGGAATCGCGCGTAACGGCGCTTATAAAAAAAAAATTCAATCAGCACTGTTTCCATATTGTATATATCGACATAAAAAAAGATTACCTTGGAAATAAAGGTCTTATAAAACGGTACATCGTACGGAGAAACAATTTTTATTTCTTTTTAATTTTTTTTTAATATTTCAAACAGCGTAGATTAAAGAAAATTCGTAAATATAAATTGTAGAGTTTGAAGATTCCGTTGAAATCAGTTGCGAGTATAACACTTCAGCCTCGACTACAGTTGAAACGATATCCGCCGCGAACCATTAAATGGAAGCGAATATAATTTGATTATATAAACAGTCGGGGAGATAAGACGATCCGATGCATGGGGAATACGGGATGTTTTTTTTTGTATTTAATACCAAGCAAAATGTGGCCACGTTGATAACGGCGGCGGGGAGCAGGACGAAGAATGACAAAGGTATTATCAGTAGGTTTCGAGATGTAGTGTTCTTTCATAGCGAATAATTCACTTAAATGGTAATTCATTTTATTCAACCCATGTATCATATAGTTCTATCAAAGGACATGAAAAAATCCACGTGAACTCGGCGATGGCAAAGAGGACTGAGCCCGATAAAGGGTTCCGTCCGTCTCGCGTATGATTTTATGAATCCCAATGAAGACTCAGAGAATCTGATAAAGAATAGACCGTCCGGTGACATCTCGCGGCGACTCTCTATATCCCGATGAGAACTGCGGAACCCGTGAAGACAGACATTGACGGCTACCGACATCTTGTGGTGAATATAAGAATTTAGTGAGGATCTTGAACATTTTTATGAAGCCACCTACCCAGCAACACCTAAAATATCCATGAAAACAGCAAACATATAAAACAGTGTATAGTGAGAATAGACATACAAACGGTAAGTTGCCAAGCTCGAATTGTGACTCGACTACCGATAAGTTACCGACGTAGCTCCAAGTTCACGAGTTTTTTATCGTTCGTAGATCATTTATTTGATATTAGGCTTCATATTAGCCAAGACCGTGGTCTCTTCGGTAAGCTACGTACCCCTTCCACTGGAGTTTCCAGTTTCCAGCCTGTATGTAGGACCGTGGGCTGTAGAGATTTCGAGAGTGACCAGACCTGTTTGCTTGCGAAAAATTCGCAATCTAGATGTAAATGTCGTGACTTCGACAGTACTTGATTACCTTACACAAATATTTTGATACGAGCTGGTAAGGTCGTAGTTAAGTTAGGCAAAGTTTTTGAAAATTCCTGACACTTTTTACGGCAATAATTGCAATACACTGTGTAATTTCGACGTGTACGGACCAAACGTAACTGCTCAACGAGACGTGAAAAATGGAACATTCAATCCCGGTGGACATTCTCGACGATCTTAGTAGGTTAGTTTTTCAATTCTCTTACAACTTTTATCGAGTTTAAGCCCTTATACGGTATCAAAATGTTTAACGTCATATAAAATAATGCCCTGTGCGCATGAAGAATAGTATAGTTAACCCCAAACGCTCTTCACTTTGTAATGTTATTATATAAGTAACCTCAAAAAGAGGATAACAGATAGAAATAATATCGTATTGATAACCTTATGCACACATTTTGCAAGTGTAAATCGCAAAACTAATCGCAAAAACATTCAAGGCTAATGTAAAAAATCGCAACTGAGAATATTATGCAATTTAAGTGTACCTTAAAAGCGTTAACCTATGAAGTCGAATCGTTTATTTCCTTTAACAGTTTTGTCAATTGACAGGTTCACACTTTGTTTTTTTATATCCTTAATTTCAACATAGGTTTTTACATATTGACTCTGTTAGGTTTTTATGTATCCTTCCAAATTGTACGCTTTTTCATCCCTGTTAGCACTTTCCTAATTTTTAATTGAAAATTTTGAATATATTTTAGGAATTTTGATAATAAATTTGTAAGTGTGTTAAATCAAGAATGCAACTTTGTATGGGACTTCTGTAATTTTTCAAGCTAAGAACCATGATAATTGCTTCTTAGCATATTAGCTATAAATACAGAACAGGATATTCCATGGTGTTTAAGAAATCATTTCTCAAGGGGTTGAAAAGCAGAACAAGGCAAAAGTGCCAGGTGATCACTGGCTATAAATAACTAGGGCTGCTATTCTATAAACTGTGGGCACCGGACAAAAACTCCCAAAACCCCAGACATTTAGGTAAAAAAATATTTTTACCCCGGACAAGCTTGAAAATAAAAATAAAACGCTTTTTTTCTTCTGCGGACGCTTCTTCGGATCCTCCCCAGACGTCCCCGGATCCACACCTAAACTAGGACAAATCCAGGGAAATCCGGACGGATGGCAGCCCTATGAATAACTAACTTTGATATCTATCTCCTTGATAGCCTTCAATTTTTAGACCAGTATAATACTGCGATTAAACATACCATTTATTCTACTTCTGTTTTTCTAGTCGATTTATCATAAACGTGCCGGAGGAGGAGCGAAAGGATTTGATCAGGATATGCTTTCAAATAGAATTGGCGCATTGGTTCTACCTGGATTTCTATTGTACAGAGGAAAGCAGAAAATTGAAGACTTGTGGTATCAAAGAGTTCGCGACTCACATTTTTCAGCATATACCGTTCCTGCAACCGCACTTTGCTCACATAGATACAGTGATAGATCAATGGCGAGAGTACAAGCAGAGCGTTCCGACTTTTGGCGCTATAGTCCTAAACGAAGACTTGACCAAAGTACTGCTGGTTCAAAGTTATTTGGCCAAGAGTAGTTGGAGCTTCCCCAAGGGAAAGGTTAACGAGGATGAGGATCCGCCACACTGCGCAGTGCGCGAAGTACTCGAAGAGACTGGGTTTGACATATCACATCTCATTGACAAAAACGCGTACATAGAACGCATGATAAACGACCATCTAGTCAGACTGTATATAATTTGTGGTGTGGGAATGAACACTAAATTCAAGCCAAGAACAAGAGGCGAAATAAAGAACGTCGAGTGGTTCGCTCTAGCCGATCTTCCGAACAATAAGAAGGATATGACACCCAAAGTAAAGATGGGTGTTGGGCCCAATGCATTCTTCATGGTTGTGCCATTTGTCAAGTGAGTGCATTATATAATGTTCACTTTGATTGCATAAGGAAATCATGTGTAATTGGAAAAATTAATTTTAACGAAATTAGTAGTATCAAAAAATCCTTCGGATGTTCATTCTTACGTATGTTAAGGCTCCGTAAGGTCCTTAGTAGCCCCTGGCTTTCGCTGGAACTCTGCTATTGTACTATACTGCCACGTTTCCAATACAGAATCTAACGTATAATTTCGTCAAACTTTTTGCTATTTGTGGTACAATAAATTGACTCTTTACGCGTCCTCTACAATACTGAAAGCATTTTTCATAATTCACCCACAACGGAAATGTATTTTTGGAACTATCGTTGTCTTTCAAAACTGAGTCGAACGAGCCCGGTGTGACAACTGTAAAATTACCAGGATTGTATTTGCAGACGAATGAAGCGATGGGTTGCGGATAAACAAAATCGAGAAAAAAATATAATGACAACTAGAAGGCATCGTCACAAATCTCTCGGGGACGTTGAATCCTGCTCTAAGAGCAAACGCCAGCAACAAATGTTCTCGCAATCTGCACAGGTAAGAAAAAACTATTTATAGCCAAATTAAATATGTATCGTTCTGACAATTGGTCAGAATGGATGACGAATGAAGATAAAGGCTTCGCCATTTTAATAGAATTTCCATCAATAAAACTAATATTCAATGAATGATAATAATTACCGACCAGAGCGAAATACCGGACTTCAAAAATAGCAAACGTGTAAATACATCGCCAACTCGAAGTCGTCGCAGTACATTCGATAGCAAGTCCACGCAGAAGCCGGCACAGGACAACAAAAATGGTTCTAAGGCTCCCTTTAAGCGTAACTTGTTCGGCGAGGCTGATACGGATCAATCAGCCGCTGTTCTCGCCAAACAATTGACCGACAGTCCAAATGTTCCGAGGCCCTGTTCAGTTCTACATGACACCGCGATTCAGTCGATCAAATGCTCGAATTTCAATTATCGGCAAAGCCCAGCGAGCGAAATCCGAGGTATATCGATTGCTTTGATGTCAGAAAGTTTGCTTTATATTGTATATTTTCTTCTTCAGTGCTTTCCTTTACTAAAAATTATCCAATGTTCCAAAAATACTTTTCTCGTTAAAATCACAAAATTATCGATTTATCTAGTTGAATGAACTTTTTCTTCTCTCATTGTAAATATCATGTGCAATTCTTATGAACAGTTATTTTCTTTTAACAATTAATCCGTCAGTCAGTCAAAAACGTAAACGATAAAGTCCTTTATTATTATTTTAAGAATTATTTTCTAAGAGTACCATTTTGCAATTTTGCTATTTTGTTTTATTATCACAAAATCACAACCTTAGAAAAAAAAACAAATATCAAACAAAAGCGATTTTTTTTTTTGGAAACAAATACTCCTCGACTCCACCCATCGAACAATAATCCTATTAACACGAATTCAAGACAAACGGTAAGAAATGGCTATCACAATAGAATGTCGAAAATTCCAGATGAACCTGTAAGCGAGGATTCGAACGAGGTTGCGAGTGGTAACATAAAGTCCCTCTTGTTCGGAGACGCAGCTGAAAAGTTAGCGTCCGAGTTGAATGAAACGCCGGAGCCTTTCGGGTCTTTGCAACATGGCAACAAATCGCCCTTCATCAGGCAGCCTTGCCCGAACTCCTCCGAATTGTCCTTCGAGTTCAGCCCAAAAATTTGGACGCACTTCAAATTCGACCGACAAGTTATCCTCAGTTGCTTCTAATCGAGGACCGCGGTTAAAAAAGATCGGCTTTGGAACGCAACAAAAAAAGGCTAAATCGTGGCGATGTTGGAATTGCGCTGGTGAACCGAATATCCCTAATGGGACATACGTTTGGAAATTCGTGCAATCGATTTGTCGCTATCCTTCCAAAACATGTGATAATTATACCGAATGATTAAATTACGGGTGGAGACGTCTCGAAGGCCCGAAAATACGAAGAGAAGAAAAAAGATCGACAATGTCATTGAGTAAAATGATTTTACTTAGATCCGATGACGACTTGGCGGTCGACGATTAAGGTGGAGAAAGGTGGAGGTTGAACCATTTATTTCGGACACTGATCTCATTTTCTTTTTGCCTTTGTTTTTAGTCGTATATTTTTTGTTCCTTTTGATGTAACCGAGAACGGAAGACACTCGAAGTTAATCGTTGAACATCCTGTTAATTATACCTTTGTATTATTTTGTAAATCTGATGTCATCCTCCTTTTTTTATTCCGCTACTTTTTTTTACCGCCGAGTTTCATCCAACTGCAAAGTGGAGACGTATTCTCGTCGTAGCTCGGAAATCGCTGGAAGTGCCGAAGCGGAGATTCTACGGAGCAGCAAATTCCGAAAAAGAATGTTACGCACTGTTGTTAATGAGCATCAAGAACAAATAAACGCGGAAAAATATTGACCACGTTTGGGAACACACAACTCTGGTGAACTTTTTACAATAAGTATATACAACCGCAGTTCCAGAGACTCGTGTGTTCTTATTTTAAATATGAACAGCCAAATCTATTTCAAATGGTTCGGCGAAGAATCACGTTCCCGAGGAGTTCTCTCAAATCGTTTTAATAAGCGCTAATGGTATTTGACGTTCTTTTCGACATCGTTTCCGCCGTAAGAGATTTCAAGTGTCATAAGTATACAAAATGTACCAGTGACTTGATGGTACGCTTCCAGGCGTTGGACACACGGACTTATGGCTTAGCTGGCTTGTCCGGTACTGCTTGCAGATGATTACGAAGAAAACTTCAGCAGCCTTTTCGAACAAACGCCATGCGGAGCTAGTTTCTCGATTTATTCTCATCACAATATATACAGCTTTGGAGGAGTGTCATTATCATTACAAAGAGCTTTATATATACTGCTTATTTCTTTAAAAAAACAACAGCGATATACATAATCAAGAAAATCAGTACGGAGAAGTAAATGACTTTTTTTACTATAACGATGCCAGCGCCGCGAACGCTTCTTATCAGCTCATTGTTGAGTGCGTAAACTATTTTACTCTCCTCGATGAGCTTATTTCTCGTATCCTCGTCGAGAGTCTCCGCAATGCTGTTCATCTTGCTTCGCAGCTCGGATTTCAAATCCCGAATGCTACGCTCGCCAAAATCCGTTATCGCATCCCCGCCCTTCGAAGGCTCACTGAATGGCGAAATTTTTTTGACTAGCTGCCTCTTTTTTCGTAATATAATGCCGCCACTCAGCAGACCCATATAGAGGTGGTAGATGTACGCCATCAACAAGGTCGGATCCGTGTCCTCGACCTCTCTCAGACGCATCAGATATTTTGTAACGCTTTCCCTGGCGGATCAAACTTTCTTACTTTTTTCTCTTGCGTTCTTCCTATTTGATTATACATTAATATGGAAAGACGCTTGGGAATCGTGTGAGAAAAACGGATCCATTAAATAACTGATATTAATCCTAAATGAAAATTAACTTCTAAACAAAAAGTCTTTTTTTGGACTTGACCCTTCTGCGATACCATATTTTATAGCAGAATTGAAGAAACCCTTTTTTGAATTCTCAATTCTCTTTTTTGAAACTCTATTTATTCGAAAAGATAAAAATTATTATGGGTTTCATGCAGAATGGTGCACGAAACCATTCATTTTATTTTTCACGGTGATGTAATCCCTATTAATATTCGTCTATGGAAAATGTCCCTTAATTCCCAGTCAATATTTTTCAATGTTAGTGCTCTAATTTTATTCATCGTAACCCAATTTCCAAAATAAATGATTGCACATGGCTAACGACAGAAAGATGCGTCGACTTGTAACAGAACATGTTCATGAAAAAATGGTTTGCAAAGAAGAACATTCAAAAATTTATCTTACTAAGGTAAGTGCTACAATTTCGGCCAATATAAATCTAAATTCCGTTGTTTTTTGCATTTATTTAACTACGTAATGCTTTGTGAAGTATGTGGTAATCAGTTGTTCAATACAGTATTAGCTAGTTTTGCTAATCATTTGCTAATTGTTACATCCATATGAGGGACACCAGATTGACAAGCCTCCAATGAAAAAATCATTGCTCTCATGACACAAACTTTGTCAATGAATCTATTAAAGGTCAATGCATGACATCTTGATCTACGTAATATTTTTATTTATGCAAAGAGAAGTCCTTTGATTAAAAAGTTGATGAACTCTGATAAATTCCAAGTGAAATAAAAGCCATTCTAACGATGATCGTTGGTTATTGGAATGCTCGTTACCTGGGTAAGTAGTTTTTCATCCAACCCTTGCCCAAGTAATATTCCAAGTCTTGCTCAAAGGCATCTGCACGTTTCAGCCCCTCCAAATTGAGAAGACCGATTTTGGTGCTCTTTAATCTATCCATGGCTCCATCGAGGTATCTGAAGATTTCGTAGAACACCAATAGTCCGTCAGCCCAAACTTTGTCATCGTGAAATCCTGTGTAACAAATAGCTACCGTTAGATGGGTTTTTTCAAATGTAAGCAATTGTATCTTTACGGTTCACGTTTTAAAAAGCACGGAAACCAAAAAAAGCAGAGGTCGTATGGAAACGCGAAATTTACGGGAAATCTGATCGAACGGATAATTTGTGGCCGCGATAACGGAACGATGATAACACAAAACCGGCGAATTCGGAAATGGCTGTTTTGGTTACGAAAATAGGAACGATCGAGGTTATGTTTTAGCATTTTAATCGTGAGAGCCGGATAAATCACATTTCGATGAAAACTCTGTACCAAAAGCCAACTTAGCGTTGACCAAAGCATCGCTGATCGCGTGGATTTCTCTTGTGGCTTTGCGCATTTTTTTGCAAAAATTGTCCCCTTCCATCTCCGACATCTTAGAGGGGTTTACCGCGGTGCCGAATTCCGTAAAATTCCGTGATATCGAAACCTTTTTTTTACACCATAATGATACGACCGGACGGATTAAATTGCGACGTAGAAAAGCGTTGCGAGACGAAACGTCAAATTTTTCACTGCACGAGTAGCGATCTTTGTATGGGCTCGAGATGACGCTCGGGATAGTCCGCTTGCGCCTGTCAGAAATATATCGCTTTCGGGCTACGGAAGCGGTAGGAATAGGCGATGTTTTTCGATTAATCGAAAGTGTTGATATTTCCTTTGGAACGATCGACCACGCATTGTCGATGTTTTTCGTAGTTGATTTATCATTTCCCAATTTTTATGCAGCAAAATCGAAATATATATATATATATATATTGGAAAATGATACTCATTCCTTTCGGCGCGGCGCGACATCGAGTGTGACGTGAAACAACCAATCAGATACAATCTTCTTTTTGTATCCTTTTTTTAAACTACAATTTTCGTTGTAGCTGAAAAATGTATTTTTTAATAACGGCAATTTTTTAGATATTGGTTTTGTGGACAACACTAGCTTCTGAATAATTGAAATAAAGTACATTTGAAGTATATTTATATTTATTTTTACATGTATATTTGTTTTTAGCCGATTACAATCTTCGAAGTTTTAGAGGGAACAATCGATTTCCCCTAACGACACATTTTCGTAAATCCATTCTTCAAAAATCGATTTTATAGTAAACATTGTCCATCCTTCAAGGCTTCACGATCTACGCATCTAAAAACGAACAAATTCATTCGAGCTAAAGTGATACAAAGACAATATAGTTTCTGCCATGCCGTATTATATCACCGGTGTCATCACGCCGGAAGGGAGGAAAAAATCATTCGTCATTGTATATTTACATCGCTTCGCAAAAAACGATCATTGAATATATCGGTGGGACATAATCAATTGATTTAACCGAAAAATCGAAACTTTTGATTTTTTATTAGCAAATAGTAACTCCGGTGTACACAGCTTGCAAATAGTTGCGAATAGAGTGAGTATTGTTGTCTCTCTCGCGCACCGGCTCCCCGATGGCAGCGCCTCTCGCGGCGAACTTCAGAAAAGGAAACATGTGATATAGCGGAGTTTCAAACTCCCTTTCAGATCGTGCTTCTACGTAGATGTCGGTTGTCTCGACATCTGCCGGTGACTCGAGTCACCGCTGCGATCGCAGCGGTTCGTAGCCAAAATCTACGAATCCCGCGACACTGCGTCGAAATTTAACAGGCTCTATACACATGACCATTGTGACACTAATTGCTAGTACCCTCACGTTCACCATGGCCGGAAACTCAGCGTGCGCGCGCAGAAATCAATGCGGCAATTTTCAAAGCATGCGCTCGACGACTACCGCCGCTGAACATCGATGCGAGATATGCGAAGGAGTTGAAAAAAGGATTTGAAACAAAAAGTACACAGAGGCTCTAGCAGCCGTACCTGGTGCCGTGCAGCACCATCGTGCAGTGTTTCGCGATCAAAAATATTCGTAAAAAGGATAAAACGGGTCGAGTCAACAAAACCCGCGAGCTCAGAACGAAAAATTTCGAGTTTCGTTCGGAGAGTGCGTTTCAGTGTTTTTTTTCTCTCCATTTCGCGAGCCTCGCGAGAAACCTTGTATTTCACGATGACGGCCCGGTAGAACTCGATGATATTAAAATGTCACTGTGATTTAAATAGTAATCACATCCGGACGGGTGGAAAAATCTTCCGTTAACAAAATCTAGTGAGATATGGATGAGAATTTGAGCCGGGGATACGTCCAACTGGGCAAAGCCAGAGGGATGACAGACTTCAAGATGAACAGCGGTTTCAACCACCTCTCGCCACCGGTCGACAAATTTAACTTGATCTATTCGGCCCTAGTGCTCGCCGGCGTCGGTTTCCTCATGCCCTACAACAGGTCGTACACAAATGATTCGTAACTTTCCATCCGCCACTATTGGTCGATTCATTCGCCTCTTTTTCCATTTCCCCCTACTCTTCGTCGCCATCTTCGTGATTTATAAGAAAATTATCATCATGAAGTTAAGATGTGAAAGATCACGGTCGGTTGATTTAACTTCGAGCATACATCTGTCACTTTATCATTTCCGATTCCTAACACGCAATCACCCGTTTCTTATAGTCGGCGCCCAAGCTGATGCGCAGCTGTCACCCATCCTACTCTACCCTTGATACAGTGGGACTCCGATTTTCTACCGCCTCGATTTTCGTTTCACTCATAATTATTTTTCAACTCCTTTGAATAGTCCATCGAAGGGACTTCTTTCCGCCACGGTCTCTGCGGAGCATACTACGCGTCCAATGGCGCAGTGATACTCACATGCTACAGTAGCGCCCGGCGTTTCGACCGGGCGCTACTGTAAAACATAACCTCAAACGTAAAAATTACGGGCAACAACGACGCGGATGAAAATTGTTTTATAAAGAATGTTTGGCTATCGTTGGAACAAAGTTGGACCATTTAAAAAGACGGACTATGGTCTAAAAGTTACTGCAATGGAAAAATATTTTGATGTAACTAGAACAGCTGGAAATTGCAAAAATCGAGCACAGTTGTGCAAATGCGAAAGATTACGATGACGTAAAATATCAAAGTTGTTTTCTATTTTTTATTGTCCAATAGTTAACACTGATAACAATATGAAAGAGTAAACTTAATATTAAATAGTAAAATAATGTTAAAAATAATATTAAATAATTAATATTATTAAAAAATAATATTAAATAATTAATATTATTAAAAAATAATATGAAATAATTAATATTATTAAAAAATAATATTAAATAGTTTAATATTATTAATATTATTAAGATATTATATATCACGTAAATATTTCGCCCACACTTTTGCCGACCGTGATTTTGTCATCACATAAACAATTTGTTAATTAAAAATCAATCTTAGCTTGCGAAACTTCCGTTGTCAGCTTTT
The DNA here is from genome assembly GCA_030522765.1 of Ophioninae sp. B BG-2022a. Classification (NCBI taxonomy): domain Eukaryota; kingdom Metazoa; phylum Arthropoda; class Insecta; order Hymenoptera; family Ichneumonidae; species Ophioninae sp. B BG-2022a. Next base: position 4,134 of record JAPYZJ010001287.1, on the reverse strand, counting down.
GGATAAGAAAAAGAACTGTAACACTTCAACTTCCTGAACTATTGGCCATCTTTTCACACATGGCGGCCATTATTCTTAAGACGTTTAAACGACTGGATGTAGAGTGGTGGAAAATCGCGATCTTATTGTACTCTGGTCGTCCTTGAGCCAGGACGAGTTTACGAAATTGTGTTTATGTACTTGCAGCTTCATGATGGCGGTGGATTATTTCAAGGACAGATATCCCGACACCACCGTCATTTTTGACATGTCGGTTGTGTACGTCACCATGGCTTTTTTTGCGGTTTTAGCCAACAACTTTCTCGTCGAGACTGTCTCCCTCAACAAGCGGATTATTTTCGGTAAACTGCTTCACGTTTGTCCCTCCATGTTTCCATTGACACTGCGCCCTCTCGTAGTATTTGTATGGAAGCAGAAACGCGACTGTATTGAGCACTTCCATACCTGATACGACTCAACAAGGAAAAACCTCGTTTTTGCTTGTTTCCTTCGATTGAAAAAAAATATTAATTTCTTCATCACATCAGGTTATTGGGTATCGATAATCACACTGAATTTCGTCGTCATCTCGGAGATCTGGTGGCAGTTTTTCGGAATAGCAACATCGTACACAATTAATTTGATCGCGGTGGCAGTCGTTGCAGTTGGATGTACCGGTACGTTGAATTATGACCTTTACCAAGGGAATGGATACGCGCGGCTTCATTGTCTCGATCGTACTGTTTTGTCAGGGTTAGACTACCGAATAACCTGGAAACGGCGTTTGAAAAAATCATTTTAAAAGAATTGGTAACAAAATTGATAAATCGTTTGAACAATTATTAATATATACAATAACAAAGTCGTGTACCACAATTGATTGAGAAATAATAGTTGAAGAAACTTGTAAACAATCTCGTGACGGACTTTTGAACTTATTCAAGGTTGTACTTTATTTTAGCTGCCCAGCTGATCGAAAACAAGATAATCATATTCCTTGTTTGTTCCAATAAAAAAACATTGGCTAAGACTTGCGTAAACTGTCTTCATCATTTTTCAGCAAAGAAAAGATCGCATTTTTTCATCGATTTTTTTAGAAAAAATGTCATAATTGTTTTTAATAATTATGCGTGTCCACCTTTGGTTCCATCATAACCAACAAAACACAAGAAGTTTATATTAATTGAAGTCGGATGTTTTCTCCAGTTCAACAATCCAGTTTCTACGGATACACTTCGATGCTGCCAAGCCGATACACCCAAGCGGTTATGGCTGGAGAGAGTACGTACCATAAAGTGTAACGACACTAAGTAGCTCGTCATAAAAATTTGCCCGAAAAGTAGGAGTAACGAAAAAATTGGTCGTTAGGTGCTGCCGGTTTTTGGGTTTCCGTGAACCGGATATTGACCAAGTCGTTGGTAAACGACGAGCGTGGAAATACATCGATGTTCTTCTCACTGTCGATCATGACTATCGGAATGTGCTCGGTGCTACATTGGACCGTTCGTAAAACCGAATTCGTTCAGTTTTACGTCAACTTATGTCAGGAACGTAACCGAATAATTTTGGAGCCTTCGGAGGACGTGGGCCTTGTAAGCGAATCGAATAGTTAAATAAACAACTGTTACTTCACCGATCGCACATCGCTGATAAATATTTCGAACGAATCTAGATGGATCCGATGGATCAGACGGCCGATCCGAACAAGGGTCAATACGGTATACTGAAGATTCAAACGAGTCCGTTAGGAACCGAAGCCGCTGGTGGCAGCACCGACGCGCCAAACGGTACGAACTAGACTTACCGCTTTATTGATGAGTCATGTGAGGTCAATTCCGCAGTACATCTATTTATTTTTTAGGGTTAATTTTTATTTCCCTTTGAATTGTTTAATTTCTAATGATAAAATAATGTATTTTTGTTTAATGATTTATGATTTTTAATCAAATTAATATGCAATTTGATATTCGTGGCTGAGTACAAGCTGAATCAACCAATTTTTTTTCTGCCCCGAGAAAATGTGGCAACAAAGCTGGCAACAGTCAGCCATGGCAGTCAGTTACAGCTGATCATTCCGAAACATATATATCGTCAAGTGCTGCGTTGCCGCATTTACGCGTCTAATATGGTGGACGTACTAAGTTGCACAGCAGTTCACAGAACGTTACTGAAACGTCAAAAGTTAACGACGAATATCTTCATAACGACATCGGGAACATTGGGTTTTTTTTTCGTGTAGAAATTACAAAATGTATAAAGTTTCTAAAAATTCTTATATTTTCCATGCATTGACTAAGGTACATATACTTTTTTATTATTTCAGTTTGATTTTATCGACTTCCGGTAATTCAGTTACCACTTGTATACAATGTAATTTTTTCCATGGAAATATTTTATTTTACGTATATGCCAAAATATTGCGGGCGTTTAACATACCTTCCTGCCACTCTGTATCCGGATAGTCGTCATCTTCCGGAAATCATTGGACGCAAATCTTGACTTCAGGTACCGGACAGTACTCGGCATTTTCATTCAGCAATCCCGTTTACGAGCCAAGCGCCCCATCCAATAATCAACCGGGCAACAACGGTCCGACTTACAAGGTAGAAGATGTTGTTGTAATACAGGGCGCTTATTACAGGAGTCAAGGGAGCAAACCATGGGCTAGCATAAAACGTAACTATATATCGTGAAAATGCTTTCTATTCAGTTGTTCGAGATATCGATGTGTTCAGATTCTCGAATTTCTTGTATCGTGTTGCAGGTGGATTGCAAGCACGGGCGGAAGTTGCCAAACTGATTGCACCGTACATGTCTAGCATCTCCGCTGCTTACTTCGTTACGCTCTGTCTTTATCCAGGGATTCTTTCAGAGATAATATCGTGCAAATTCGAGTCGTGGATGCCGGTTATTCTCATGGCGGCGTTCAACGGAGCCGATCTTCTCGGCAAGGTATAGCAAGTTTGAGAATCAAACGAATATCGCGCAAGGCTGTCGCAAACTCAGTGAAATCAACTGTTCCGTGATTGCCGACAGATACTAGCCTCGATACCTTACGAATGGACCAGGAGCCAGCTATCATATTTTTCCGCGGCTAGAATCATTCTCATCCCTCTGTTTCTTCTTTGCGCGACACCGAGAAGCGCGCCAACATTATCGGGAGAAGGCTATCCGGTACTTTTTTCGTGGCTGCTTGGTCTGACCAATGGCATTGTCGGCAGCGTCCCGATGATCCAAGCACCCAGCAAAGTGCCCGAACAACATCGTGAACTCGCCGGTAGGTTTGGTACAACCAACGAAGTCAGATGTGCATAGAACAGTTCTTAAGGATTATGTGTGCCGATTTTGCTGGGGGCTGCCCCCATTGGTAGTTCTCTAGTAGCGGCGCTGACGGCGGTTTTCTTCCTCGCTCTCGCTTTCTATTGTGGGCATAAATGTTGGGAGAATAATGGCGTCCTGCTTACTCTTGTAGATGTTATGCGACGGGGCATAGTCGAGCCTTGATTCCTCTTGTAGATATTATAATATACAGGGTGTCCCACGACGGAATGTCATCCATGAAATCGGGGGTTGGGGGTGAAATTCTGAGTCGATTGTTGCAAGCATGTATGGTTCCCGGATCGACCCCTGAATTATTATTAATTTTCTAACGAATCCACGATTTTATTCGCCTTGAACTCTCCATTTCTAGGGAAAAATGGCAAAAAAATATTGTAGGAACATTTTTTGCATTTTCCCAGTCTAATTTTGTACTTTGGGGAAAAACTCGGGCATATTCGTAATCAGCAGAAAATTTCCGATTAAATAGACCCTTTTAATAGTCTTACAAAGAAAAAAAATTTTTATGACTTCTCCGGCCACTTTTCCGAAATCTCACAAATCACGATATTTCAAAAGGTCGTAGGGTGAGCTTCTTATATGCTACGGAGATTTATTGGGTGTGTTTGGAAAAGGTATTTGCCTGACTTAAACAATGGAATTGGATTCGTATCGATATCTCATATAGTTTCCCCGGAAAGTCCACTTGAAAAACCGCAAAAAAAGAGGCAAAGGGGGATGTATGGAAAAATTGGCAAAAATCGATGGTCCAACTTTGAAATTCTGCCAAAAATCGAAAAATCATCGGATTTCAATGATTAAAAAAGCATTTTGAAG
>JAPYZJ010001286.1:0-38799 GCA_030522765.1 Ophioninae sp. B BG-2022a | reverse complement strand
ACTACATCGAAACTTACTAGGATGTCGTTAGGCTGTATCTTGATAGAGTTAATTTTGTTTACAAAGTCTTGGGAGTTTTGGATATGGGAGTTATTAAGTGATACAGAAAGACGCATAGAACTGCAAAATCTTTAGAAACAAACATTACAAAAATACAAATCGTTGAAAAAAAATCTTCAATAAACCAGGAAAATTTTCATTTTTTCAACAGCAATATCCCGAAGCTTTCAATTCGTTGGGAGTATCATTTTTAAAGTTTCATTCGTAAATTTGCGGGTACACGTGTATGCGTGTATGTGTCTATTTTTCAAGCGGCCTCTGCGCCGAAAGGCTGAATAGCGAGATGACGAAGGGTCCTTATAAAAGTCCTTTTGACTGCTGTTTACTGAATTTTTCAAGAGTTACCGACAGAGAAAGAGAAAGAGAGAGAAAAGGAGAGAGAGAGAGAGAGAGAAAAAAAAATAAAAAAAGAGAGAGAAAATCAGTATCTACTTTTTCAGTCCCCTCAATGTGGCTAGACTCCGCGATTTTCTCTCCGCTATCCAGGCGACTCTCTTTTCACTCCCTCGAGATCTCGTCTCCCTGTGGACCTTCCAAGAGGAGGGGGAGGAGTCGAAACCCTTCGAGGCCCTTCAAGGCCCTTCGAGGTTCGAGCAAGTGTCGTTTATACACGACCCTCGCACACTCCCATATATATATATATATATATATATATATATATATATATATATATATGTTTATACGAATATAAATATATATATATAAGCACCACGACCTATATGTGAGTTGGCGAGCCTCGCTGTTTTTTAATACGTCAAATACGAGGGAACAACCGAATAGGAGAAAAACAATAAAAACTAAAATTTCGAAAAAGGAGCTATTTTGTTCGGACGTGGAAATAGCTGTGTGTCTGTACGTGTTTTTATTCTGTTTGCGTGAAAATATGGGTTTCTGAGGACGTAGTCCTTGAAATCATCAGACCGATATGTATATACATATATGTACGAATTTATGTATATGTAGAAATATATGCACGGATTTATGTATATATAGGTTAGGGTGCTTCTTAAACGGGCAAAAACAATTTTTTTTTTAAATTTTACTCACGTCACCTATTCATTCTCTTCTATGATCCAAAAAAGTACTAAATTATTTTTTTCAGATTTTTAAAGTAATATTTAGGGGTCGCTACCGGCCAGTAAAATTTAAAAAAATATGTATATTTTTGAATATTATTTTTATTGAGTGAAAAAAATTATAATCGTTCTTAAATCATATAATTAGTGGAGAGTTATAATAATGAAAAATTAACTATGATAACGATGTATTTTTATTTGTATTTGGGTACTTCTGTCTAAAATTTTTCACAACTAAAAGAATGTATTGTTTTTGTTCCTCATCGTTGGTAATTAATTTGTTGTACTCTTCCATTAATGCCACTCCCCGCTCCGCCAAAAATTTACTACTTTCATAGAGCATATAATTTCTCTAGAAGCAAATCCTCTAAAAGAAACAAACCCAAACAAACCCAAACAAAATATTAAAACTTTGATGCTTGGTAGCGACCCCTAAAATTTCATTTAAAAATGAAATAAAAATAATGAGCTCGTTTTTTAGATGACAGAAGCGAATGGCGGGTTGACGCAGTCACTTTTCAAAAGTCGAAAAATAAGAAGCACCCTAATATAGGTATATATGTACGTATTTAAGTAAATATATGCATCTATGTATGTATATATGTATAAATAGGTATATAAGTGCATATATGTATTTATAGGTGTACATGGGTGTATATATGTATTTATAGGTATATATGTGTGAATATATGTATTTTTAGACGTATATGATTTTAATAAAAGTGGGTCAAGTTTTACGCGGCCCGACGCAGGTGTATACGCGTGTGTTTACCCCCCGATAGCTTTGGGCAATCATATAGAAAATATATTCGCGAGCGGAATTCACCGCGCGAATCCGCGTATCGACTTTTTGGTTAGTCGAATATCATTACAGCCACATACTTCGTATTTATGTATATATAATCGAATGCAGGCATTTTTAACACCTGCTGTCCATTTCATATAATTCGGTGTAATGAAGAAGTCGAAAGTTCGAAAGAAGAGTCAAAAATTCATAATCAAAATAAAAAATTCACAAGAAAACGCGAAAATTCATAATAAATCTCATAAATTGACGAGGAGACTTAGAAATTCACAAGAAGATTCAGAAATTTAAAATAACACTCAAAAGTTCACAGAAAGACTCGGACATTCATGAAAAACTCAAAAATTCAGGATGGAATTCAAAAATTCATTAAAAAACGCGAAAATTCATAATAAAACGCAAAAATTGACAATAAAACTCAAAGATTGACAATAAACTTAAAAATTGACAATAAAACTCAAAAATCACAATGAAACTCAAAAATTCACAATAAAATTAAAAAATTCATAATAAAATTCAAAAATTCGCAAAAAATTTCAAACACTCGATAACGCATCGTCTCAACCGGTCAGGTATCGAGAAACGACAATAAGCGAGCGTGCGTGTCTATGCGCGTATAAAATAAAAATAGCGAAATAAAGTAAAAAAAAAAAGAACGAGAAAGGAAGAAAAAAAGAATGCGAAATATGGTCGTGGTATTCGGTCGTACGTCAGGAGGAAAAGGTCAGCGATAATATTCGAGACACACAGAGCGCGCTCGGCAACATTCCAATTTCCACGGTCTACCATTATATTCCAACTATTGACTGGTTATATCACGCGTTCGCGCGCGCGTGTTTCCTGGTAAAGCTAATTTTCGAAATATCTAAAATACATACAATTTGTGCGTAAACCGTAAATACTATCTTATTAAAATGAGCATCGACCACAACGCTCGCTCTCGCTCGTTTCAAACGAAAATAAACAACAAAAAAGAAATAAACAAAAAAAGAAAAAAAAACAAGGTTGGGGGAAAGAGAAAGAGATGGAAAAAAGCTAATACCCGAAACCGAAATCGGAAGCGAGACGGAGATAAGTAAAAACCGAAATTGGATGGAAAAAAGTAGGGAAGAAAGGAAACCGAGCAATAAAAACTATCAGTGGTCTGGGGGTCCCGGAATGAGTGGCCGGAACAATCTTCTATGGTCTTTAAAAAAGCCACTCAAAAAATACAAAGAATTGAAACCCTTTCTTGATCCCTTCGAACTATTTCTCTCTTCCGCTCCTAATTCCATCAACCTAAGGTACTAATTCTCCCCGTCTAGCCAAAAGGACCCCAAATACGGTTGCATCATCGCGTCCATCCAAAAAAACGAAAGAAACCAACAGGGATAACGGAAATTTGCCTAGAATCCCTAAGAATTCAGATTGCGTCGAATATCGCGCTCGTTCACATTTGTTTGGGTTTAGAAAAATTGGTCTAGAATCCCTAATTCGGACTGCGAGGAATACCGATCGATCACATCGATCGCGCTCGTTCGCATTGTTCAGATTTGTTTGGGTTAGTTTGGGTTAACGCTGGTCCGCATTGTTTCTAAATAGCTAAAAACTAATAAAAAGAAATAAAATAGTACTCACCCTCTCCTCCTCGCGTATCATCTCGGCGATGCCGGGTTTGATCTCGAGGTCGTCCATGACGCCGAGGGCGTTGAGTTGTTGCTGATGATGAAGATGTTGGGCCTGTTGTTGATGGGCCTGTTGCGCGTTGAGGGCAGCCTGTTGCTGCTGCTGCTGTTGTCTGTGATGTTCCTGGCGTCTCTCGTGTTCCTGGCGCTGATGATGATGATGATGGTGTTGCTGTTGTTGCTGCTGCTGTTGTTGCTGTTGTTCGTGTCTGTGATGATCGGGGTGTCGTTGATGGTGTTCCTGATGGTGTTGCTGGGGGTGCTGAGCGTGAGCAGCGAGATGATTGATGGATGAGTGGCCGCCGGAAGTTGGGTGTCCGGATACGTGGTGACCGTGGGATATCAGGCCGTGGAGGTTAGAATTTCCCGAATTGGGCGGCGGAAGTGGGAGGACCAGGGGAAGCGGAAGTTCCTGAAGGTTGATTTGGGGGGAAACGGTAATACCGGGCATACCAGGTGATCCGATAGATCGGGGGGTCGAAGAGGACGAGGTTTGCTGACCGAGAGCGTGATGAAGCTCCGGTAGCATTAGACTACCGGCGATCTCATGATCGACGATACCCAACATGCAAGGATTGTGATCGGGACTCGGCACCGATGGGGAACGCTCGTTCGATATCCGGCGGCGTTTTTTACGCGTGTGCAACTGCGGCACCGTTGGAATCGCGGCCACGTGGGGTACGTGTATACCGCTCGCCAAGCTACCGGAACTTCCACCGGAAGTACCGGCAACCGGATTGCTCGGGGTTGTGGAATTCGCGATTGCGTCCTGTTGCAGCGACATCGGCCGGGACGTCAATTCGTGCTCGTTGTTGACGTCCGCCAAGCCCCGAATCTTCAGGCACTCGGCGACCTTCAACAACGGTCCTATTTGGTCTTGCGACACGTTTATCTCACCCTTGTACATGAATTCGATCGCGGCCTTTAGTTCCGGCCATTTTATGTCTTTCATGATAACGATCGGGTGGTGGCAGGGATTATCGAAGAATAACGTTTGAAAATAAGGGCTGCAAGCTGAAAGCACCATTTTATGTGCTTTCACCGAGTTACCGTCACACGCTAGTGTCACGTCGACGAAACTCTCGCTTTGCAACAACTGATCGAACACGTTCGTCAAATTCGTCTGATAATTGTTCCAGCGTAGGCAAAACTGCTGGGGCGAACCTGCGCCGCTCTGTTGTGTCATTTTGATGCGGATCTTCCTTTGTCTTCTCTTATCTTCGATCTAATGTGATCTTTCTCGGTCGAGTTTTTTACCTCCGAGAACACTTTGTTCGCTTCGATCGGCCGATAGTTTCTTCTTTAGCCTCTTTTGATCCGAAAAGACCGCACTCATCGGGACTTCGTCATCTGCAACGTAAAAATATCACCGGGATGCTCGCGTTATGAAAAACGAAACCAAAAAAAAAACCGTCTCTATCAACAATGTTTCCACTGCCGATTTTTCGTCTATTCAATCTCCAACAATTTTCAATTCATTTGTATCGTGGCTCGTTTGGGCTAATTAGCGAGATCGCGTCAAACGCAACCGCATCGATGAGAAACCATTCCGAGTGTCCTGTCCTTTTAGTTTTCGGCGTTCCTCTAAAAACTCCCGCCACCTCACAATTTTCTCCTCGTATTCTTCATCCCGCTTCGAATCTTTTCAACCGTACCAACGAAAAGTTCGTGGCCGAATACCGAAAAAATCGAAAAGTTTCGATCCCCACCCGAACACGCGTCTCTCAATACCCGCACTATCCACCCCGAGTTCACTGTTTCGAATTCCGAGACACCAGCCTATTCTCAGTATTCCTCCGTTCGATCTATTCCCTTCTCTATCTTTCTCGCGAATTCTTCACTTTCTTCACGCACGAGTTTTCAGCGTGTCCAACAGAGACGACACGAAAGTGACGGTTGGCCCGCTCGAGGTTTGTTTTGAGAAGTGCCCAGCGAAGCGTTAACGCAACGGTCGCGATGCTTGTCCACTCTCTCTCGCGCACACAAACAAACACACGCGTAGAGTTATCTCTTTCGCCTCCCGCGAAATCCGCGGTAACGAATATCTCCCCGAGAAACGGGGCGACGAAAAAAAAAAAAAAAACGAACGAAAATCGTTCCCTTGTGTTTACTTATTTTCCACGCGTATTTTTATCCACGTATACACATACATATATATATAAACAAATATATATATATCAACATATATACATACACATATACATATGTATATATTTACGCACTCGGGACTAGGAAACGCACGAAACGTATATAATCGTATATACATATATGTACGAATCTATATACCTCTATACATATATATACATTTATATATATATATATGTATGTATGTAAATACGTTGGTGCGCGTTTAAGACGCGAGGCCGTTGAACGAGAAAAACGGCGGGACGCGGACGATCGAGCACGTATACGCAACGATGCGAACCGCGTGACGGACGCGTCGCGACTGAGCGGTGCCGGGCGCGCGTGGTTTTCCGCGTATCCGCGATATCGCCGCGTGCGCGGTATCCGCGGATAGTGGGAAACGCGCGCGGGGGGGGGGGAGACCAGCGAGCGGCAGCCGGTGGTGTGAGATCAGTGGAGGGGGAAAGGCGTTTCGCGCTCGGAGTGGGGGAAGCCCCGCGGAGTGGGGGTAACGCCAGCGATCGCTCTCCTCAGTTCGCGGGTACCCCCCGACCGCGCCGTACGCTATTTTACGTGTTATTTCGCTTTTTGCTTCTCCCCCTCCCCCTGCCCCTCGGCTACCCTTCTCTCACTCGATACTTCGCGGACGCCTCCTCACCCAACCCCTCTGACGTTATACACACGTTGCAATAAACCCACCGGAATCGGCCCTCGCCTCAACCTCCCCGGACCTCCCCCCCCGACCGACGCTTGATTCTGATCCGCGTCAGGCTCCGCCCCACCCCTTATTGATAACGCCCCGTGGACGCCTATCGTCGATTCTACAATACGACTCTACGAAACGAAAAGGCCAAACTCATTCTTACGTTGATATAGACGGACTTGGGAGAACGTGATTTTCGAGATTTTGGAATCGGTTTGATGATAAGATCGGATGATGGAGGGGTTAGGGAAGACCGGTATGATATGGTTTTGAAAAAAAATGGATTTTTGTTTTGTTTGGGTTTGTTTGTAGGTTGGGGATTGGGGTTTTGGGATTTTTGGGGGTTTTGCAGATTTTTGACGTTGCTGGAGAAATCTGTATGGATCGATGCAGATTTTGTGAAGATTTCTTGTTTTTACGATGTATGAGGATGTTTATGGATATTCTTTTTTAAAGCTTTGGTCAGCGTGTACTTTAGTATGGAATTTGTATTTTTTGTTTTTTTTTTTACAAAATAGCGGCGACAGGAGCAATCTTCGAAACAATTAAAAAAAAAGGCCTTTTTCTCTTTTTTTACAGTTATTAGAAAACACAATGGCGATTAATTTCCTAAATTTTATTATCATTCAGAAAAGCTTCAATTTTTACGAAAACTGTTTTGGTTAAAATTGAAAAAATCGTAAAAATTGAAAAAATTAATTGGAAATTAAAAAAAAGTAATAATTAATAAAATATTGCATTCCTGCGATGTAAAGGACCTCACATCATTTTTTTTTTTTTGTAACGAGCTATCGTATTCTTCGAAATTAACCTCGCTGGATCCTCGGCGGCCATTGGCCGAGTCCCAAATGTTGGCGACCTTATTTAGCGAGGCGGGCTTCACGATAATGCTGTTAACCGCTTTCTCTCTCTCCCTCCCCCTTGCTCGCCCTTTCTCCGAGCCCTTGTACGAAGATATTCGAGTTAATGAAATTAAAGGTACAAAGAGACTCTCGTGAGGACCTAACGGTCGTTTCGCTTCCACCCCCATCTTCCGCAAACGAAATCGAGAGAGAGAGAGAGAGAGAGAGAAGCAGAAACTTCGCATGTCAACCCTGTAGGACCCAGTCGGAAAACGAGCCCTTAACTGGCGAACGGAAAGTGAATTTCTCAAAAGGAACATCCCCGAACATCGTGATTCGATTTTGGCTCGGCGAACGTTTCGCGCAAGCTGTGGGCACTTCCGGAAAGAATCGTTTTGATCCATTGCGATTTTCGGACTCTCGCGATGTTTATTTCTATTTTTTTCTCGCTCGATTACGTAATCTCGGCTAACCCAAACAAATTTCGAATCGCGTGTACCAAAACTTAACCCAAACTAACCCAAACAAACTCATTTCGAATCGCGCGTACCAAAACCTAATCCAAACTAACCCAAACAAACTCATTTCGAATTGCGCGAACCCAAACAAATCCAAACAAACTCATACAAACTCAAACAAATCCAAACAAACTCATACAAACCCAAACAAATCCAAACAAACTCATACAAACCCAAACAAATTCAAACTCATACAAACCCAAACAAATCCAAACAAACTCATACAAACCCAAACAAACTCATTTCGAATCGCGCGAACCAAAACCGAACCCAAACAAACCCATACACCGCATTTCGAATCGCGCGAACCAAAACCTAACCCAAACAAACTCATTTCGAATCGGGAACCCAAAACGAGTCGCATAAACTCTCCGAATCCCAACACCGGAAGTGCCGGAAAACCGCAAAGCAAAAAAAAATCAAATACAAGAACGAATAAAGGGGATGACAAAAAAAACAAACAAAAAAAACGTACTTGGCGACCCCGTTAACCTTGCGGAAAATTGATATTCAGATCCTCTCGCGATTTACTCTTATATCGCCATAACCTATATACTGAAAACGTTTCTTTATCGTTTTTGTTTACTACTCGAAAGGTGAAACGAAGGGTCCCACCGAGCGAAGGATCGCCTGCGATATTAGAAACGTAAAAAGGGAGGAATGAGGGTCGAGATAACCCGAAATATATGTATACATATATATATATACAGGGTGGGGTAAAAGTACGAAAAATCCCTAGAAACTCTGACAAATTCGATGCAAAACAAAAACATTCAAATTCCGTTAATTTTCCTGAAATAATCTCACAGCGGTCTTCGATTTGACCTTGAACGCTTCAAGGTCAATCCAAGGTCGTTTCAATGTCACTTCAAGGTCAAATTACTTTCCCAGTCGGAAAACCGTATTTTTCACATCGGCGATCGAAAGATCGAAACATTTCACGACCCGTAAACCGCGAATCTTTTTTAAGTCCAAACGACCTTCAGTTGACCTTCAAAGTGACATCCGACCAACGGTTGGAGAAAACAATTGACCGAACACATTTCTACGCAGCTTAACGCAACTGTTTTGTCTTTTTTACGAAAACGTCTTTTTTTACCGATTTTTTAGAACATTTTTAGAAAGCTTTGTTGAACCTTTGAATCCCCTCGGAAATAATCCTCGCTTCGGGTAATGTGGAAAAATTCGAAATCTGAGGTATTCTACTTCCAAGGGCGTTTCTATTTCCCTCGGGTCACCGGGTGGGGGTCAGAATATCGAAACGTCGAAACGTAAAACTACTTGAATGGCGAAACGACGGAATTCTGAACTCTCAAAATAAAGAAGATTTACTTATTCAAAATTTAATTATTCGAAATTTAATTAGTCGAAATTTTCGAATTCGAAACCCAAACAAACCCAAATTCGAAACCCAACCAAATTATTCGAAATTTAGTTATTCGAAATTTAATTATTTGAAATTTTCGAATTCGACAGCCAAACAAACCGAAAATTCGAAACCCAAACAAAAAATATTCGAAATTTAATTTTATTATTTTTGACTTAACAGACTCTAGTAAGATTGATCTATCTATATTCGAACATTCGTCATTTTCGAATTCAACATTTTGATCCATCTGAATATTGATCGTACGAAATTTTAACCTCACCCGGGTCACCCTGTATACGTAAGTTTAAGGGTGAGCGAAAAAAGCTCGGCAGAGGGCGCTAACGGAGTTGTAACGTTGATGGCAAACGACGAACGAGTTCTCACGTCGTTTCTCTCGGTTTCTCTCTGTCCGTTGGTGTTTTTTTGCACCCAACCCCTTACCCGTCACCTTCCTGGTCGTTTCTTTGTCTTTGTCTTTGTCTTTTTTACCGCGAGCACGTTTCGCCTTCCGCGGAGCGTGTAACGACCCGCTCGACACCCCCGCAACCGTCGCCACTGATGAAAGAATATTGCTCCGCTTTTGCCCTCGCGTTGTTTTCATTTTTTGTTCTTTTTATTATTTTTTTTTTTGTTTTTTGCTTCTCCTGTTTCACTTTTAACGCGCCGGTTTTCTGCGTGACCACGCGAACGCGTTTGCGCGCATGACCCTTCGTAACGAACTTTCCGGCACGAGAATTATAATGTCAATAACAATTAGACTGGGAAAAAGATTTTTCAAAGAGACAAGGGATGGGTTTTCTTGAGTTTGTTTGGGTTTGTTTGGGTTTGCGGATCGAAAATAAAATTTTTCGCGTCGAGATTGGAATTTGTGCAATTTTTTGAATTTTTTTACGAAATTTTGATAATTGAATTAATAATTATTAAACTAAGTGATGAAAATTCTTTTAAACCTCGAAAAGTTAATTACAAATTTAGATGCTTTTTCTTAACTCTTCGAAAGTTACAAAATACGCGGAGGAATCGCAAAGATTATACCAAAAATATCGAATTGGCAATGTTTTTCTAGGTATCTGTTTTTTATTTAATTTTTCTTTTTTTTCTGTTTATTTAGTTTTCTTTTTCTTTATTTCTGGTTGTTTAATTCAATTTTTCATTTTTTTCTATTCATTTAATTCTCTTTCTCTTTTTTTTGCTTTAAACAAATTTTATTTTTATTTTTTTTCCTGTTTTTTTACGTCGCAGAGCGAGGCAATTTCTTCCCTCGTTTTCCGAACGATGGAAATCGTATTGCCCATCAAGTTTGCAATTTCCCGTCGAGATTTACCCGGCGCAGGCAAGTTTTTCGAATATCCCGCTCGCATTTCTCTTCATTCGTCATATGCGAGCAGTTTCGTTATTATTTTTTTTTATTTTTTCTTTTTTTATATCTTGGTGCGTTTCCTCTTTCATCGCCGAGTATCAACGCATTCGCGTGGGGGCACGTATTATAAGACACGTCAACGTACAGACGGTCTCGTAAAGTAGCGCTGCGACGTATTGTTTCTCGAACGCAATATGGGCACTATATCGAAGTTTGCATCGTTGGAACGCAGCAAAAACGATATTTTACGAAATAGATTTTTTTTTAAATTTTTATATACTAATTTTCATCCCAAATATACGAAATAAGATTTTGGATAAAAAGTATTCTCAAAATGGATATTTCTTAAATTGTTCAATTTTTTTCTTGACTTTAGTAACCTCAAAAATTATTTTGATATTTATAAAAATATTCATTTATTAATCGACATCCCAAAACTATGTTCCGGAATTAAAAAAATCTCATGAAAATTGTATATTTAAAAATGTCCAATTTTTTACCAACACATCAGGATTACAAATAATGTTTTCAAACTAAGAATATATTTATACATTTAATTTTTTTTTAATATTCTCAAACTGATTTCTGTTCAATTTTTCTTTTTTTTTTCTCGTCCTTAGTAACCTCAACAATTATTAAGATATTTTTTCAAAAACTATTTATCGATCTACATCCCGAAATTACATTCCGGAAATAAACAAATCTCATCAAAATGATATATTTAAAAATTTCCAATTTTTTACTAATTCAATCAAATTTCCGATTCGTTTCGAAAATTATCTTTGATCCTTCCACCGTCCCAAATTTCGAAAATCATTGATGTGTCTGACACAAAACTCCCTAATTTCTGTCCGTTCGACCGAGCCTTAAAAATATCGCGAATCGTCGGTTTTTCGTAGGACACAACTGTGCCGTGACTGTTGGTATGATAACGTACGAAAAAAGAACTTGATTTTCCGCGACCCCGTTTTATCGCGATATACATGACGGATTGGAAAGGAATCACGCGAGAATCGTGTTCCGATATTAATGAGGGAGTTGATCCGAGATTCAGTGGCTGGAAGGAGAAGAAATAGTAGGTGGGAGGGGGAAGGGGGGGGGTGTATAATAATGAGGGGAATGTAACTTGGGCGAAGCGACGATATAACACGATTCTCATTTGATTAAAGAGAACTTGGCAAGCAAACCTCTCCCTTCCTCTAACGAAACTCCATTAAACCTAATTTCATTAACACTCGTCTGCGTCTTGAATGACAACGAGATATTTTTCGACCAGACAACAATAATAAACTCCGTCTGGAGGATCGTTTCTATAACTGTAAAATAATGATAAAACCCGATGCAAAAACGGTTGAAAAGTGAAAAATAGGAGAAAGAGAGACAACGACGCTAGCTAGCGACATGGATACACCTGGTGGTGAAAACTCGTACTATACTTGTAGGAAGCCTCGGAATGGAAATTGGCCTACTGTTTAACCCGAAGGACCACTAGACCCAAACCGCACATCATCCACAGGGATCGATATAAATATGAATTTCCCTCCCTCCCACAAAACCCCTCGCCCAAATATATAGTCACTTATACACACGGACCGTATAACTCCGGTATCAGCGATAGTTATCAGTCGCATTCGAAAGGGTAACAGGAGCCCGAGGGCCAAGAACGAGACAGGCTAACGTTGCAGCCAGAGGAGAGGGTCGAGGGAGTTGGGAGGAGGAGGAAGAGGGGGGAGGGAAAGAGAGGAATGGAACACTGCAGAAGCCTATGCGAGAAAAGCCTCGCTCAGGGGAGGGCAGAGTGAACTAGGCTTCTAGTCGAACAATGATATCGGGTATTTGATTTGTAACCGACGACAATACGGTACCACGACCGTTCCAACGACACGGTCCACCCATCCGTTTCTCTCTCTCTCTCTCTTTCTCTCTATCTATCTTTCCATCTTCCTCTTTCTCTCTCTATCACTGCGTAACGCAATCTCCCAATCGAAATCGTCTCTCACTCGCTCTCGATCGTATCGCACTCATCCACGTTTCCACTCGATCCGTTCAACCGGGGCTCAAGCATTGAAAAGAATATCAGCACGATTGAAGCGGCGTTCCCGAATGAAACTATTGGGGTCCTTGGGCACACCGGGAATTCTCCTACACGCGCGAATGGGAATTCGCGAAAGTTTTCTTTTTCGTCGATACTCGACGAAAACATTTTTTTTTTTTTTGAAACGGGGGAGTAACGTTGTTTCGGGTTTCAATTGTTGCGAGTGTTCTTCTTTTTCGTCCGGTCGCGACTGAGTTGCTTTGAATACACTTTTTTTCGGGCTTTCGTTGCTGTTCTGACTTTGGGTCAATTTTCGTGTCGAATGAGTTATATGGGAATTCTACTTTTGGATTCTAGGAACGTTGGAAGGTTAGTTGGAATACTAGAGGTAATTTGGGATACTGGAGGTTATTTGGGATACTAGAGGTAATTTGGGTTATTAAAGTTAATTCGTAATACTGAAGGAAATTTTAGATACTGAAGGTAATTTTAGATGCTTAAGGTAATTTGGGATTCCAAAGGTAATTTGGAATACCAAAGGTAATTTGGAATACTAAAGGTAATTTAAAATACCAAAGGTAATTTGGAATACATCCACGCTAATCTCCAAGCCATCAAAAACGACCGTACATCACTACCAGCTCGAATGTTTTTTTGAACCCAAAATTGCAGTTTTCCAGATAGCCTGTAGGTATTTTAGAACAGAACTATATTCACCCGAATTTAAAGGGACCTCGCAGGCCAAAATTTCCAAAAATTGATTTTCCTTTAAATCGCTATTTTACGATTCCACCGATTACCCAACTGGACCCCAAAAAAACCAACCAGAAAATACTTCCTTGGATCATAGACGTCACATCAAGAACAGACGCGTTGGGAAAGAAATACGCGTGATAAAAAAAAAAGGTTGGTAAAGATAGGGGTTGGAGGGATGCGAAAAGGGGATGAAGGTGAAGAGGCGTGTAGTACATTGCGAGCTACGCAAGGCTAACCGGCGCCAAGTACGGTCGCCGACGTTTCCACTCTATTCTTTGGACTGTTATCCCTTGTTCCGTGGTTCTCGTTCTTCCACCCTATCACCCTCTAATTCCCTCCCCAGCGTAGTTCGCGTATGCATTTATGCAATCGGGAAATACGTCCCGTGGAAAATGCGTTGCAACACTGTTTTTGAATAAATAATGATTTTAGCATATACGCAGAGGAAGAAAGAGATAACTGGCCGGAGAAATGGGAAAGTTAAAGGGCGAAAGGGCGCAAGAGGTAGGAAAGGGGTTGATGCGAAAGGGTTGCGGGTAACAAAGAGGAGGTTGGGCAGGGGGGTTGGAGGGTTGGAGAAAAAAAAAGAAGGAAAAACTTGTGGTACCGATCGTATAAGAATAACTCGATGGTCCTGTCTGCATTGCTGCCCTGGCTCTGTCAATTATTCAGTATCTACCTGTCATCCTATTCCCCATTAGCCAACCCGCCTCATGTCTCTTACGTGTCTTATTTCGTCACGTGTTTTCCTCTGGCTGGTACACGCCTCTCTACAACTGGAAAAAAAAAAGAAAAAAAAACTTCGTTTGGTTCTCGTCATATCGAATTTATTGATCCGCCATTGGCCAAAGTTCTATTTATCCGGCCTGACGTGCAGCTGGAAAAGCTAAACCAGAAATACCAGAAATATTGCATTAACTTCGTTTCGCATTGGGGAGAGAATAAATATTCCATTGGGATTCTTAAGTTCATTAGGCGTATGGGTGGATTCTCTATTGGTAGGAAAATCAGCCAGTGAAAAATGAGATACAGCATACCACGAGTTAGCGGCTGATGTCTTATAAATCCAGTCTAGACTACGTAGACAATGCCTGACGCCTCATCGATGATCAACCATTCATCGCGACTGACTCGATTAACGCGAATGTCCAATGGACAGGTAAAGACTTAAATCTAGTATATTGGGGTTGCTGGGGAATAAAAAATAATCGCGAGACTTTTTTAATAAGCTTGGAGTCCAAAAGTAGCTTTGGTCACTAGGATGGATAACTAGACACTAAACTTGAGCGTTGGGATCATCTAGCAATTATACGCTACAGTTAGGAAAAATCTTTTGATCGAAGGCCCAACAAACCCAAACACTTATTTTCACTAGCGCCAATATGACATATGGACAAGTGAAAATAGAAACCATTCCATCACTT
The DNA here is from genome assembly GCA_030522765.1 of Ophioninae sp. B BG-2022a. Lineage (NCBI taxonomy): Eukaryota > Metazoa > Arthropoda > Insecta > Hymenoptera > Ichneumonidae > Ophioninae sp. B BG-2022a. Next base: position 24,063 of record JAPYZJ010001286.1, on the reverse strand, counting down.
GCCTTGCTTGCAGTAACGGTTTTGCCTAAAGTTCCTAAACTTGATCATTAGCTGGATAAACGTCGGTACCGACCAGTAGGGTTTGATTGTTCCAAGCTCTATCTATCAAAGCTGATGACTTTTCAAATTGCCAAGAGTTTCCATTTGACCCCAACGTATCTAGCCATCACATCGCATCAATGTGTCCAAAACTATCAGGTTTGATGGTTTTCTTATCACTATACTCTAAACTGCCCACATTAACGAACCCCAATACGAGCAATTCGAATCAAGACTACCTGACGAAAAAATTGACTAGACTACCTTGGCTTAGAAGGGCTGGATTTTTGTTCCCTCATTTCCTGGGATGGCTAATCTTCGCGATGACACAAGGATATCGTAGAGGCTACTCCTATCGTTCTCAACCTATATACTACAGCTGATTGATATTTACTCGCGCCACTTAACGCTTAAGAGGATTAACTAACGCGGTTGGAAGGTACGAGAAACGGGGTTGTCGGTTAACGGCCGATAGACGGTAGAGGGTTCGGTGGCTGTTCGGAGGGGCTCGGAGGAAGGTGAGCCTGACGACCCCGTGGTTAACCGACCTCAGGAAATCCCAGGGAAATAGACCAGTGCAGGGTTTAGCCTTGCGTATGGACATCGGACAGGGGTCTGTACGGCCTCCGGATGTATATGCCCCGGTACACCGGGTTTGATATCGCGGAGACCCAGCTTCGTCAAGGGGTTCCATCATCCCTCTTACCATGGCCACTTTGCAGTTCACCCTTCCCCGTCCCTTCCCTTCTCCTCTTCAATATTTACGGCTAGCCACCTCGAGCCTCCCTCCTTCACTGTTTGATATTCGTTAGCGGGTCTTCATCCTGCAACCTGACGCCTCCGTTCGACTCGCAATATTCGCACGGCCACGCAACAACCTTCCTGATTACAATTAGTCTGATGCTGGTCCAGGTACCATCCGTCTCTATCACTGAAATAACCAGGAATTGCGATGTTTCACAGTAACGATTGTTACCAACATCTAGGACTTGCTTGGATCACCATCTTGATTCTATTGGGTGTAGAAATTAAATGGCTTTGGTAGGGCCCGTATAGAATTTCTCTAATTTTGTTGGGGGCCCTGATCATCTGCAGTGGCCGATCCTACTTTGATGCTGGTAGCTATTTCAGTAGGAATAACGACGGCCTTCAGGGTCCACTAAGTGGAAGCCACTTAGTGGACTCAGGAGACTTAGGACCCCGTAAGTTATCCCTGTCAATGGATGTACGTATTGTGCTGATAAAGTAATCATTTCCCTTTCTAACCTAACCTAAAAGAGAAATGGGAGGCTAGCTGTGCAGAAGTAAGTTGGGCGCATTGGGTCTTTTTCGGAGATGCACCGGATGCCATCAATGACGTTTTTAAGTACGTTCAGCTGGTTCTGGAGAAGGCTTCAGCTTTTACCCTGTCCGCCCTTCGCGCTGTATGCCTGTTTCGCTTCGTTCCAGACCGCAGAGCCTTTGTGTGGACTCGATAGATGGAACGTAGGGTTGGTTTGGTACTCGGCAATCTACCGCGCGACTCTGCGGTAGATAATGAGTGATTAGGTCATTAGTTGTCCAATATTCGAAGCTCGGGGCATCTCTCCCTTCGCCCTCGTACCTCCACTACACTCGTTAACCCGTATACGTCCGGCCAACAACGTACATGCGCATCTGGCTATTCCTCTCGGCACTACCGACGAGTTATCCGATCTCTGCGTTCCGACCACTGATCTATCTCCCTTAACGCACCTCCATCGTATTATCCAATCGATCTATCTCCATCCTTCTCTTCCACTCTCATCGTCCTTCTCCCTTTTCTCCCATTCTTGCACTTGCGCCACCTGTTCAACTCTGCCTTTTCATCGGCGCATCGAAAATTCACTGCGCAACGGTTATCTCTTGCGTTCTCCGTGCGATCCACCAATTTCGAGCTTGAGACTGTATTGCCGATCGGAATTCCTCTCGAATTCGTTACTCCCGAATTCGATCATCGTATCATTGGAAATCTTACGAAAAATGTATTAGGTATCCCTTCAAGAACTTCGAAAAAGTCTTTTATAGGATTCGCCAGCGACCATTTTTCAAGTCTCACGTCAAGTTTGCGATGTACGGAGGTTAAAACGGAGCTTTAGTTTGATCCATGAAGATTTACTTTCACTTTATTAGGGCTCTGATCAGGTAGACCTAATAAAGTCAAACCAAAGTCTCAATTTAACCTCCGCAATGGAAACCACAAGCGAGAGACTTGAAAAATGGTCGCTGGCGAAGCCTCACTTTCGTAGGATCTATCGGACTCGCTTGGAATGCCTCGGAGTGGGCGACGAATGACTGAGCCAGCGAAGAGCGAACAAAGTGCGACGAAGAAATTACGTGAAAGTGACGAAATCGTTTATCCACTCGACGATGCTGTCATACCCGATGAGCTAAAAGAGATTTTCTACTGCCTGACTGTACACTGAGCAAAAAAAGGAGAAGACTATGCGGAAAATGGCGACTGCACGAGAGAGTCGCGATTGTACTCGTGACACTGTGTCATAACTATTTAAACCCTCGACTTGATGCCTACTTTATCGCCTCGTTGGGTTAGTCATACCCCAAGTTCGTATTAACGATGCTCTTGCAGGAAATATTTTATTTTATTCGTTCTCGCGATCTTTTACAATCGTTTTTATGATTCCTCGTTGCCTGGCAATCAACTTTACGAAATATTTGCAGATTTATGGTAATTTACGAGAAACCTCGAGCGGAAGTTTAGATTAGAGTAAGTGCGTCAAATATGGACTACCATAAGGATTTTTTAAAATAAAACTCTGAATTTTAAAGACTAATCAGGCCTTTTTTAAACGGTTCAATATTGATTTGGTATCAAATACTATCCACAAAATTCTTAACAAACATCAACATCTTAGAAATATCCAACATTTTCTGAAATATGTCACTTTAATGAACATGAAAAAAGTGAACATAATATGGACTATATGGTTTCAAATACGGACCATGGCCAATAGGGTTCAAATTATAATGAAAATAAATCAATCGTATTGCTTTAAATTAAAACAGTCAACTGTTAGGGCTATACTAATTATCGGGACATAATTCGCACACATAGAAGTCAATTTAGGTACGCGGTATGTTTTGGACGCTTTCGGAAAGCCCATTTGCTTTTCTCTCACGGCTTTAATTGCATCTGCCATCGCATTTTTATCCCATGCTTGTCTGGTCTTTTCTGTTATTGTAAATGCCATCCTAAAACAATTAAGCTAAATATAAGTGACTGTTTTTAATATGGACCCCTAATCGATATTCAAAACATGCCGGTGGTCCATATTGCAATACACATCCTTTTTGAGGTTAATATCGTTGTTCAGAAAAATATAAAAACTATAGGATATTTCAAGTTAACATAAATAATTGTAATATAACTCACCTTTCTCCTGGTTTAATCCACTTTTACATTGAGTATGATCTGTTCAAGATATAAGCTTACACAGGTAGGTAAAAAATTACATGGCGAGTCGACGAAAACTAAAAATGGCTCCTGTGAACATATGCGCTCTTACTACCGGTCCACAAGCGATTGGCGATCCGCAGGGGGGGTGAAGCTTAGCGTGCGCTGATCGCCGGCGCGATACAAAGGAAGTTCTTTGAGAAACGCCGGTGGTCTATATTATAGAACCAGTCCGTATTTGGCGCACTTACTCTATATGGAAAACCTCTAGAACCCAAACCCAAACCCAAATTCCCTAAAAACATGGTTTTTTGGATTCCTATTAGAAAATAGGAACAAACAAAGCATACCCCTATGGAATCCATCAAAAATAGTTTTCTATACTTTTTGACAAAACAAAATTCCTCAATATCAAAAAAATATTTTTAAAAAAAAGTAGAAAAATGGTTACAGAAATTCGAGAAAATTGCAAATCGTTCGTGACAGCAAAGAAAAATGAAAACCATAGTTCCCAACGAGTTCCACGATAGTTACCATTTTTCGAGCAAAACATTCACGAGTAAAAATTTGTTTTGTTAAAAAAAAAAAAACGAAGAAAAGAGAGAAAGAACGAAGTCTCGTAACTCGTCATTATTCTCGGACATTTCGCAAACATTTATTCGCTTTCTTTTCGTTCTCTCTCCGCGTTCTCCGAATAAAGTATTCATGGGTGGCAATTTGGCGGGAACTCGGGAGAGGGGGGGGGGGATTCGGAGGGTGCTCGATGATCGTCCGACCAGCGGAAGAGTTATCATCGTATGGGGTCCGGATTACAGAGAAAGAGTACGAGACCGGAGAAAGACAGCGAAAACTCCGGACGGTCTATCCGTTTCTACAAATTGTAGAGTTCCTTTCGATAGTTTTCTTTCCTCTCTCTCTCACTCTTTTCTTTTTTTTTTTGTTTAATATTATTTCCCCCTTTGAACACCCTTAACATTCCCGACTCAACTTTTTTTTTTCCCCGTCACTCGAGCGTGCCGCACCGACTGTCGTTGCGTAAAGTTTTATCGGCGAAAGGGCGTTTCGCCGATGTGTATCCACATACGCGAACGACCGGGAGCATGAAAAAATAAAAAGGGAACAACGAAAAGAAAAGGTGGAGAAGAAACGGAGGTAAAAAAAAAGGAAAAAAAAAAAAACAAGTTGAACGTACTATCCAGTGGGATTGATCGGTGTGGAGAATCGATTTTTTCGATAATACCTTGCATTAGCTGCATTCGAACTGTCATTCTCCATCGATCGCTTTTCAAAGCTCTTTTGCGTTTTTTACGCGCGTTCAGCGTCCCGAGGGTTTTTCCAATGCGATTTGGGTCCGTTTGGGTTTCTTTGAGGTTTTCGATAGAGTTTCTTTGGGTTCGTTGCAGTTAGTTTTTCAAGCTTGTTTGGGTTTTGTTTGGGTTTAACTGAGACGGATCGTTTGGGTTTGGGTCGTTGGATTATTTACGTTTGTTTTGGTTTGTTTGCTTAGATTGTTTGGGTTTTGTTTGGGTTTATCTGAGATTGGTCGCTTGGGTTTGTTTAATCGAGTTATTTGAGATTGTTTGGGTGATTCCCGTTTTGTGCCTACCTTTTTTCCGTTACATTCCGAAAGCTCTGATAGAACGTCCAACCGCAATCGCTCGTTCGACAATTCGCGCGGCCTTTTCAAGTCCGATGACGTCCCGGTGATGATCGTCGAACGAGTCCATTTGCCTTCGATACAGGAATCTACCCGTGCGAGAGTTTTTCTGCAACAAAGAAAACCCATTATGAAGCTGAGAACGTGAATTTCCTTCTTGACGAATAGGATAGGAACGAGATGCTCAAATTCCCATTTATTAACTTTCAAAATTTCAATTATTTTAATAAAAAATATTAAATAGTAAATATTATGTAATTAAAAAAATTGTTTAACGCATTTTAAGAGCATTTCTCATAACCTAAAAAACCTAATCTACAAAAATGTTTAAAAAAACAGATATTTTCGAGGGTCCAAAATACAAATAAACGAAAGAAGGGGAATTAGAGAACGAGAGAAAAGGGCGAAAGTGCGAGGGTCGAGAAAAGGAAGAGGAGGACAAATCCAGTTTCCTCAGCGAGTAAGATTCAACGCCAAAACGATGCGCGGTTGAAGGAGAATAAACCACCTCTCAATGATGAGTTTCCCCGAGTGAATTGACTCCCTTTTCTTCCCTTTTTCAACCCCCCCCCCCCTCTTTCTCTCTCTCTCTCGAATAACAAACGAACGGACGGAGATTCCCCGCCTCCGTACGAGGGCAAGGCCGCGAGGAACACGGGACAATAATAATGGGCACGAGGGGCCAATAAAATATAATGAAACATAACATTCAATCCAGAAACGATAAGAGAACTCTAAGATGGGGATATTACGAAAATATTATTACTAACTTGTTACGAGTATGATGCCCGGGGCTGAAGAAACGCCAACTTTCGGAAATCCCCCCAACCCCTCCTACTCCTCCGCCAACCCTTCAATCCTCCCCCTGCTATTCTTCGTCCATCAGCCCTTTTTTTAAACATGAATTTCTCAAGATTTCTCAAGATTTGAAAAGATTCGGGTCTACGAAGATAAATTTGATGACTTCGAGATTTTGAGATCGAAGGATTTTGAGATATAAAAATTGAAAAAGATTTTTAATTATTGAATATTCAAAAATTGTTTTAAAATATTTTTCAAACGATTTTTAATGACCACATTTAATTTAATTTTAATGATCAATGATTTTAAAGATCGACAGATTTTTTATTAATGAAGATTTTGAGATATACAAAATCAAAAAGATTTGTAATGATTGAATATTTCAAAATCTAAAGATTTTCGAAGATTTCAAAAGATAAAAAATCTTTTAAAATAAATTTGGTGATTTATAAGAAATCATGTTCTTTTCCTACCAAAAAAAAAATAAATAAAAAAACAAGACCACACCAAAATGAAAATCGATTTTTTTCGTCGACCATCGAACGACCAAACTGTTATTGGGAGCGGTGAAGGTGACGATCGCGAACCGCGGGAAAAAGGGACTTGGTTTATTTAAACGAAATATCGAATATTACGAGAAATCAGGGAACGTCTTTCCCACGGGGTGAAAATACGTGTAATCTCGAATTGTACAAGGCTCGGTTGGTACCCGTTCTCTTTACACGGTAGAGTCGCGTTATATCGATTGGACGCCACCGCCCTCGTCTTTTGAACGTAATATATACCGCTCGGGCAAACTACCCGTAGACATACGTTGGAATCTCATTAGCCAAGCCGCATTCAATGTTCATACACGTATATACTTTTTACCTCGTGTCATTACATCCGGAAGTTTTATATTTATATATTTTTTTTTTGTTATTTTTCTACCTTTCGATATTGATACATGTATAAATAAAGATATATATATTTAATATGAAATATACATAAAAGTATATATGTGATAATCCGAGAAAGGTAGCGGAACGTTATCTCTATTACTCAACAGTTATTACTCGAAAGCAATTACGATTGAACCTAAAACCAAGAATGCAAAAAAAGGTAACGAAAAAAAAGAGTAAAAAATCACTCTTATTAATTAGGGGAAAAGAATAAAACTAATTTCAGTGTCAGATGATTAAAAAAAAAATGAAAAAGAAACGAAAGCAAAAATAAAAACAAAGAAACAGAAAACCAGAAAAATACGAAAGGGGTCGTAAATGTTGGAGCAGGCAATGTTGGATACGTACAATATTGTATCGAATTACCCGGTCAGCCCGGTGAATACTTGGACGAGGTTTTATAATTATACTGCCTCCATTGAATATTGCAGACCAGTTGAGATGGAGGGGCTTGGTGGGGGTGGAAAGGGCCTCGTACGTCGAGGATCAGCAACACAAAGCAGCAGATAGAGGCATAAAACGACTAAGAGAGAGAGAGAAAGCAACGAGGGGGAAGGGGGAGGGAAAGAGAGGATTGGAACCCATCGTTGGTGAACCAATGCGACGACTGTTCCCCCAGCGCACACTGGCTGGGATGCACTCAAGTACGTATGCATAAACGACACAACACGTATTACGTGAAACCGGAGAGTCCGAGCTAGAGATCAATATACATAATAGAGGGTATCTGTAGCGCGAGCGGCAACCCATGCTCATTTACTTAATTGTGTTCTATACGCGAAAGAGAGAGAGAGAGAGACAGGGAGAGAAATGATGGAGTGGGAACCTGGGGTAAACGTGGTTGGTTGGGTTCCCGAGTATCACTCGATGCGTACCTGCTCACCGACCTAACGAAACATCGACGTGTACCAAGATATCGAGGATGATTCCCACGATTTATCTCTGTAATAAATGTGGAAACGGACATCCGTAACGGTGCATTGGGCCTTCGTGAAACATCGAATTCTACGGGGACGATTAACGTGGATTTTTGAGTCTTCTTATGGTGTTTTGGAAAGAGGACGCCATTGCGGATACTGGAGCATCATCCCAAAGCCAAAGCCTAGAGAGATTCCCAGGTATTGATCATTACCTGCTGGGTAGTCTTTTGTGGCCTGGGGAGACTTGGGTAATCAGGAAAACTCATTGGTAGAAATTAAGTAACCCGTTGGGGCTGAGAAAATCTTCGGGAATCCCAAAAACTGACGAGGAATGGATGCGCAGTCTTTTGGGTCAGAAAAGAACTTTGGAGGTCTTAAAAATAGATAAATACAGGTTAGAAAGCCTTTTTGGATGGAGAAACTTGAGGAATTCCAAAATCTGATAATAATCCATCAAACAGTCGTCGCGCAAGTGAAAATTGTTCCGGTTCCGAAAACTACCCTATGTGCCTGTGTGGTACCGGTATCCTTAAAAACCCCATAACTCGCCGATCCAATAGAAAACTACATCATCCCGCATCGGAATATCTCTAATAATGACCAATAGAAGAAGTTCAAGGCAAAAAACGCGGGGCCATCCTTTTTTTTCGTTAAAGTGCTGTAGCTGCGCCACTAGGAGGAAACGTTGCGGAGTACCGCAGACGGTCGGGTCGAGGAATTCTGATTTGGCGTTTCGCTCCGTCGAAACAAAATGCGGACCGCAATTATCCGTTAATTAACTTGAAAGGGGAGAAGAGGGGGTGTAGAGGTAGGGATGATAATGCAAATTCAGGTGTGAAGCGTTCTTGTCCGTTTGCACACAGGAAGAGCTTGCACGCTGTCGAACGACTGTTACTCCCGTACGGGGGTATGCGCGCGGTTCCTAACCCCCCCAATTGGGCGATGTACAGGTGGTTGGGGATTTTTGTATTTAGCGGTTTCACCGAACGGTCGTCGCGTCCCAACCCCGGCAACCCCAACCCCGGCTATCCCAACCCCCAAGCCCCCAATCCCTTCAACGCTCTTCTCCTCTTCTATCAGGCTTCACGGTACCCACACATACACCGCGTTTACACGTTTTCGCCCGGCGCGTGGCTGCATTATGCATGTTTGCGGCGACAGAAGAGAATTTAAACCAACCCCCGAAACCCTCTCGTCATCCGTGATCCTTGTTCCCGGCCACCGATGGCACGCGAGAGAACCCCTACTCCCAGCGCTTTTCACCCAACGCGTTCTCGTCCACCCCGTACGAGAATCCAGCTTCGCTTCCACCTTCCACGATCCAACAATCCGCACTTCCACCCCTAAGCCCTGGTACTCTTGATTCCCAACTGCTTTAGCCTCGACCTAACGTCCACCCCGATGAATCTTTCGAACAACCAACCGTTGATTGGCCATCCGGGATCGAGTCGTCGATCCCAATGGAATTCCCAAACTATCGGGTTTCGGTCGTAGCTGATCGGTCGAAAAGCAAATGAAAGTTGGAAATGAGGGAACGCTGATAGAGTGATGATCATCATGGACGTTTCTTGCGCAATGTTGATTTTAACTCCTAATTTGGGACCTCGAAAAAAAAAAGCTACTTTTTAGGGTTTTCTTGAGGTTAGGAGGCTAGATTTCGATGCAGGGTTTTTTAGGCTTGATTAGTAACTCGTTACCGACTGATCCAGTTTTTCAACAAAATAGCGGCGGAAAGGAAAAAAGCAGTTGCATGATTTGTTCACTGCTTTTGGCAAACAAAAAATAGTAAAAATCAAAGTTTCTCAACAACTCTACATTTAATAATTCTATCTTCATTGCTAAACGCCAAAATCGCTATTTTGCGAAATTTCCGCGCGATTTTAAAACCACGAAAATTCGACAAAACAAGAAAAACAGCACCATTTTCAAAACACCGTATCATCAACAGAAAAAATCGCAAAAATTTGAACAAACAATCAAAACAAAGCTGATTCCCTCCTCTTCCAAACGTCATTTCCCCAATCTTTTTAATCAACTTTTTCGACGTCATATTTGATTTCTCGTCTCAGCAAAAAAATGTCCAGGCTACCCAATACTTTTGGCCAAGACTGTACACGTCTATATCAGGTATATCAATAGTATTAGCGATGCTATCGCGACGCTGGATGATTTCACGACCGTCGCGTCGACCGAGCTCTTTTCCATCCCACGCACCAATCCGCTCTTGTTGATCGCGTTCCGGCGTTACGAACACGCAGTTTCTCTCTTTCTCTCTCCTCGCCCCCCTTCCCCCCAGTCCTCTCTCTTCGCGTTGGAACGGACGTCAAATCAAAATGCACAATCCCAGCCAAATAATTTCGAATATTTCATAATGGGCGCGAAATATCGTTAGCCTTCGGGAAACCGGCCGATGAGGAGGATGGTGACCGGGGGCAGGGCGTTTGGGGTTGATTCGCAAGGGTCAACGTTGGAGATAGGATTTTCGATATACAAGCCAGGGGAATATTTATACACAGAGTAGAAACTGGAGTATTTATACGTCCGTATACAAACGAATCGGTTGATGAAACGAGGAAACCCAATGGAAGAAGGACGGGCAACGGGAAAAGTGAGGGGGTTTGAATAGGAGAGAGGCTTTCGTACCGGAGATACGCAAGCCATGGCGATACTGCGAATTACGTTTTCGGGTAACGAGTTTAGCCGCGAAATCGCATTGCGCGCGATCCGCGTGTATAACTCGAATAAAATGTAGCCGATAATTTGGGATGCTCGAACGTGGGGGGGGGGAGAGGATATCGTTCTCTCTCTCTTTATATCTCTCTTCAAACGCACTTTCTCTTTCCCCAGGAATCGGGGTTTGGGTTCGGGGGCTTCGACGGTTTTCGGGTTTGAGGCAGATCGGGGAGAGGTTTTCGGGTGTTTTGGGAGTTGGGGTGGATTTACCGACGAACATGACACGCCAGTCGACGGCAGGTTGGAAAAAGGGTGCGGGGGCTTAAACCTCCCCCCTCCTTTTTCCCCTCTGGTTGGAATTCACTTTGCCGAGTTCGATGAGGTCGCAACAACCAAACATAGCCACCGGCCGATTGTTGCTTGTTTTTGGCTAGTGAAATTCTCCCATTTATTGGCCCCTCCGTGTTTGTATGTCGGAGTCGACCCTCGCCCACCTACGAATCTCTGTGAATCCGCGAGATGACCCGTAGGCTGCGTTCCGCCGCGATCGTTCGACTAAATTTTCAACAATTGTATTTTTTTGTGGGCCTGGAAGGGGGAGGAACTTTCTTCGCTTGTCGAATTGAAAATAAATTTTTTGAGGTTCGTTTAGATTTAAAAAATTAAATTTGAATGGAATTTTTAATTCTTAGCTTGTATTTTTATTTTTGTTTGCCAATTTTTCAATTATAGTTCCGATATTATCAAATAAAAATGAAAATAAAGGGTTTATTCGATTTTAAAATTCACGTAATTTAACGGAGTTTTTAAATTAGATAAACTTTTTATTCTTATTTTAATTTCAATTTTAGTGACTTAATAGATTAATTTAATACAAAAAATTATATATTCAATTTTAATCAATTATTATAAATATATTAATTAAAAAAAAATATATATATATATATATAGTTTTTTCGATTATTTCGTAATGGAAACATTTACAAACAACAAACTTCGAAATTTTCCTCCTATAAAAAAGTTTTTTGTATTTCTTTTTCCAAACACGATGTTTACCGAAACTTGTTTTTGCTCCGGCTAGCGGCAGAATTCGATAAGTAAGTTCATATCGCGGGAAATAAGATTGATTGTATTACGGCTTGAATATGAGGCAATCAATGCCACGAGAATAATGGGATTATTGATAATTTAGGCGTTTACGCGCACGCTGCTCGATTCTATTGATGTTCACGTGTATGCGTGACGTATACGTGACGTACACGCGCACTCGTACTCATCTAGGCTATCATTGCACACCCGAATCGCACTTTTGGTATCGGCACGATTGTTGCAGTCACGTCACGGCCAACAGGCACACGTAAGGCCCAATGAAAATTAAACGAGAGAAACAAACAAAAAAAAAAACATTTCGAAGCTCGAAACGTGAAATTAATAAAATTTTGAATTTTCAAGAGAATTTATTATTTTTATTTATTCGTATATTCATATTTATTTAATAATAAATTATGTATATTATATTTATTTATATATTTTTTTTTAACCTTCTAATTTATTCAATTTTTTTTATTATTTAATTATGTGATATACCTATGTTGTATTTTTTATTTTTCTATTTATTTTTAAATTCTATTTTTTCGTATTCTAATTATATTACCTTGTTTATCTATAATTATATAATGACAATTTTCATTGTCAAACCGTAGAACAGTTTCACGAAGAGATTTCCATTGTTATATTTTCCTGTGTCTCCTCGCACCTCGATGATAATGCAAACAAGTGGCCTTGTCCATCCGTTGACTTCCGGCTGTCACTCAGGATTCTCGACATTTTTTTTATGGATCGTGGCACTCGCGCTCGTAGACGTCACAAAAGTACCACTTTGCGAAATTCACGTGACCGTACAACCAACTCGTACGTATAAGCGAAGAGAAGTATTCATTTATTTCGTACGTTCATATACCACGCGCGAATTTCATTTTATTTTATTACTTTTTTTTTTCATCGAGAAATCTTTTCAAAATTTCTTTTTTACCTATTTAACATTTTTTTGTTAATTTCTTTCTTATCTATTTAAAGAAAATTTAATTATATTTCATAATTATTCTTTATCCATCTCGATCTTTCAAAATATTTTTTTTACGATCTTAATATTTCTCTAGTTTTATTTACTACTTTTTAAATATTTTTTATTACATATATTATTTTATATTAATATTTTATTCATATTATTATATTTCTCTATCATTTTTAATTTACTTTCCCAATTTATTCATTTTATTTTTCAATCTTAATTTTTATTAAGAGAAAGAAATTACCGAAAAGAAATTTTAGGTAAAAACCAAATCCCGATTTTCAAAAATTTCCTCAAAACTACCTCAAAAAAAAACCCAAAAAAAAATCAATCCCACCATTCCCGTTAATCAAATTCGAAACGCAATTCAAACAATTTATCTCCAATGACCGAGAGAAATAAGAAAGCTATTTCCCCAAATGTATGAACATTCCTCGATACTCATCGAAAACCCCTCCAACCCCTCACCACTCTCCCTCTCTGTCTCTCCCTGACTCTCATTAACATTAATCTCTAGGCAGGCATCCTCTCTTCGAGCACAGACTCCGATTACTGGATGTTCACTCCCAACCCTCCTTCCACCCCCCCCCCCCCCCCCCCCCCCCCCCCCCCCCCTTCCTCGCCCCTCACCCCTCCACCACACTCTTGCGTTTCTCCACCCTCCCAGAATGATACGGCGGTATATGGGAACGCGATCGAAAACGAGTGATGACCCGTCGACTATGAGGAGGAATTCTATCGCATTGTCGAGAACACATCAATCCTCGAGTTGTGTGTTTCGACACGTATATGTACCCCCCCCCCTCTCTCTGTCTCTCTTTCTCTCTCTCTTTCGCCACGATTGATACAATTAGCCTTCCCATATACCCGAATTGTGATACATACATATATATACATATATACATGAATATACATATGTATATATGTATATATATAAATATCTTTATATATATACATAAATATGTTGGTACATAAGTATATGTATGGACATAGGAAAATGTGCCTGTGTGCACGCAGGCATAACCCAGCAACGATTAGAGACAATTCCGGTTCGCATTCTACCGTCCCTAATCTACTCTCGTTCGCTTATTAGGGAGACTTTTGGCTCGGAATCGCCCACGCGTGCAATAAACTGGAATATCTGAGATTTCGAAGCAACAATGAGCCAAGTACCTAGGACGAAACGAAGGAGAGAGAGAGGGGGATGATGATGGATTTTATTATGCCATAGTAAAAAACTTTCGGATTTTATATAAAACTAATTTATGTTTTATATTAAAGCTTAGACAAATTTGAGTTGCCTTGAAGTCTCCATTTCTAGGGAAAAATGTTATAGACATATTGGAGAAAGGTTTTTTTGCATTTTCACAGTCTAATTTTGTACTTTCGGCAAAAAATTGAGGATATTCGTAATCAGCGGAAAATTTGAGATTAAATAGACACTTTTGAGAGTTTAAAAACGGAAAAAAATATTTTTCGACTTTCTCGGCCACTTTGCCGGAATCTCGAAAATCACGAGATTTCAAAAGGTCGTAGGGTGAGCTTTTTATATGCTATTGAGATTCATAAGGGGGGTTTGGAAAAGGTTTTTGCCTGACTTAAATAATGGCGTTGGATTTAAAAAGAGGCAAAGGGGTATGTATGGAAAAATTGGCAAAAATCGATGGTCCAACTTTGAAATTCTGCCAAAAATCGAAAAATCATCGGATTTTGATGATAAAAAAAGCACTTTGAAGAGAAAATCATAACGAAGAGATTCAGCAAAGGTTGAATTGCCAAATCCTAAAGGAAAAAAAGTTATCGATGATTTAGTGAAAAAACTTATTTTCCCCAAAAATGCAAAAAAAAATTTGGATTTTTTATTTTTTTTTATTAGTCCATTTAGATGTAATTTGATCCCCTGAGTACGAATCTACCCCTAATTTCCCCCAAAACCCAAAATTTCTATGAAAAAATCGTAAAAAACTTTTAAAAACACGATTTTCTTTACTGTGCAGATTACTTTCTAAGAAAATTCGACGATATTCGTAATCAACTGAAAATTTTCGATAAAATATACCCTCAAAACTATTGTAGAATCGAAAAAAAAAACGGGTGCGAAATTCGCTTTCGGACAAAAAACGCTTTCTGCTTTCACGAAAAAAAAAAAGGATTCTCGTCCTGGTTACTTTCAGGACAGTTCGTATCGAGATCCATCGAAGTGCGAGTTTTGTGTTTCCCCTCGTACATACATACACGTACACGTCGAATGACTGAAAGATCACAGGAGGATGGGAACTGCGGAGGTTCGTTCTATCAATCACGGTATTATTATCGAGTTCATGATTAACAAGGCATGCCAACGATATCTCTGACCAGAGGCCAGAAAGGTAAAGAGAGAAAGAGAAAGAGAAAGAGAAAGGGAGAGAGAGAGAGACCTGGACGCATGCTCAGCCAGAATTACCCCATGAGCGTATAAATATTCACGCACACAAACGCACATACATATTATACGAGAGGGTGCAAACGATCTATGAAACTAAAACCCACCCGGATACTCTCGCAGATTACACACCCTTACATGTACATGGATGTTTATTCACAAATATGCTTTTCGTGCCTGTAATATCTATTGATTTTATATTATATTATATTATATTATATTATATTATATTATATTATATCATATTATATTATATTATATTATATTATATTATATTGTATATATTATATTATATATTATCATTAATCATTATCAATTACTTATAATAACGATACATATTTTACTAATTATCTATATGATTGAATAATGTTCAATTAACAAAATAATAATAATATATAATTATAAACACTTTTTGTAAATTAAACATTGTACAATTAAATACATAATTAATCACATGTGTATAAATATTATTATTAATAAGCGATAACGTTAAATAATTGATATAATCTATAATAATAATTATATATTTAAATATATATATATAATAATAATAATAATTAATATACTATATATTCATATATTAATATATATAATATAATATAATATAATATTCATAATATATATAATAATTATAAGCTTTTCTTTTGCAAATTAACCGTTAACTAAAACATCATTTTTTTTTTTTTTTGGTTGGTTTCGTTGGAATTAACCACGAACTTTTACGAGAACCAAGGAGCGATAACTCATATTCATCGTTCCGATAAATATCGAAGTTATCACGGTCGATGAAGTTTCAAGAGGAATAAATACAAAAGAAAGCGGAAGTCTTTGGTTGCGCATGGGTCCGCTAGCCTGAGCGAGCCTGAGCGGATGAAAAGGGTGACGAGAAAAGGAGGGAAGCATCGAGTGCAACCCAGGGGAAGAAAGCAACAAAAAAAGATTGAGAGAGATAGAGAGGGAGAGAGAGGAAGCTGTGGAAGGATTCAGGCCTTCAAGTAAAATCCACACGAAGAACAGCTCACAAAGCAACGTCCACCATTACGTATTTATTAAGTTTACAAATTTATAAACGCTTTTTGCATGGCGTTGGAAATATTACCCCTTTCCCTTTTTCTACCCCCCCTCCTCCTCTTCACCCTTCATCCAATTTTCTCATCGTCTCTTTTTCCCTTTGGGTCTTTGGCACAGAGAAAGAACGAAACAGGCAAGCTCTACCCACCGTATTATTCGTACCCTCCCCCCCCCCTCGCCTCAGCCTCTCGTTTTCTTCGCTCGTATTAAAATGAATAATTCAATATTAAAGCCTGAAAATTTTTGAACGTATCGCGCGAGAAATTATTAACGGGGAGCGATGCATACAGCTGGAAACTTCAACGCTTCGATTCGCAACGTAAAATGGTTCCCATCGTCTTCCCTGAGGATGTGCACAAGTGCGCGCGTGTACATCAAACATTTACGAAGGAGAAAAGCAACGTGGATTGCCGTGGGTGAGAGGAGGGATGGAGGGAGGGAGGGAGGGGGCAAGAGGGCAACAAAAGAGACGGAGCAATCGATAGAAATGGGCTATCTTCGATGACGTTGAAACTCGCGTCGTTCGAACAACGGATATGAGGTTTTTGATTTTTTTTTATTTTTCTTTTTCGCCGTGAACGGAGATTTTAGAAACGCGACAATTGGGCAGGAAGGTCATTTGGAATACGAAGGAAGGTAATTTGTAATACCACGAAAAGTAATTTGTAATACCAAGAAAAAGTAATTTGTAATACCAAGAAAAGTAATTTGTGATAGCAAGAAAAGTATTTTGTAATACCAAGGAAAGTAATTTGTAAGACCGAGAAAAGTAATTTGTAAGACCAAGAAACGTAATTTGTAATGCCAAGGAAGGTAATTTGGAATATCAAGAAAAGTAATTTGTATTACCAAGAAAGGTAATTTGGAATATCAAGGAAAGTTATGTTGAATATCAAGGAAAGTAATTTTGAATAGCAAGGAAGGTAATTTGGAATACCAAGGAAAGCAATTTCGAATGCCGAGGAAGATAAATTGGAATATCCATGAAAGTAATTTGGAATACCTCAAAAAAGTAATTGGGAATACCGAGAAAAGTACTTCGGAATACTACGTTTCTAGACTATCCGATCTACAGCTTACGATTGAATTCTAAACCCCCGATGGCTGCGTTTAAAGGCATGACGAACACGCCTCCGTCCACTTCGAAATTTCAAAACCACTATTCTCCCAAACGGCTGAAGCAATCGATACGAAATTTGTTGTGTGCATTCAGGACGATGGCACCGAAAGGCCCCCAGTCCCAATTTTGAGTAAAAACCTTTCATTCTTGAGAAATCGCGGTTTTAAACTTTTCGACTATCTCTCTCGCACTCGTGTGTCACGTGGTAACGTTCGTCATGCTCTTAAGATCGAAAAAGGTAGTTTTTCGTCTTCCCTCACTGAGCCTTTCGCGAGATCAACTCGACGAGATTCCACCTTCTGTTTTGTACCACCGCTAAAGTCATTATTTAGCCAGCAAACCCTTCGAAGCGGACGAACCCTTCGAAGGGTGCGTGCATCCTTCCCCCACTCCACAAGCATTTTGGAGGGGATGAGAAAACGAGCTCGTCAATCGATATCAATTAATGCCTCTGGGGATAATATTGAAACTCGTATCTAAGTCAATACACAAATGATGACTTGTGCATGTTATGACGGCTAAATATAAACACGTGAGAATATACGCCAAGCGTTTACGCGTGTACGAGACAATCATAAACGAACCTGCGAACCCGCGGAATTATATAACGACAATCGAAGCCCGGACTTGTACGTACATATGGATCAGGCAAGAAAACTCACCCTCGTAATGGTTAAACATTTTCGAAAATTTGCAAATTACGATTTATCGATAAACGAAGAGGGAAACGTACGTTATATAATTGGAATTATTATTATTTAGTATTATAGTTAGCTCTGTTATTTTATACACGCTGTAATTAATTTTATATAATTATATTTGCATTCCTAATGACTTTTCTGAGTTTCAACGTACCCACTTCTCTGTTTCCATGTATTGTCATCTCCGAATGAAATGTTTCCTATCATTCCCTATCCACGGTTGGCAGATCTGATATAACTTCGACCTTCCGATCAGCAGTGGAGGATTATGATTTTTTAATTAATTATCGATTTGTTTGTTATTGACGGATTAATTGTTCAGTCGTATATTTATTTTCCAGTAATTAATTATTTGGGTTATAATTAATTATTGGATTATTGATTACGTCATTAATTAGTTATTATTGCGTGATTAATTAACCAATAATTTATTATGCAGTAATTCATTATTTATTAAATTATTTACTATTGAGTAACTAATTATTCACTCAGTTATTAATATATAAATTAATTAATTGATTAATCAATCAATCAATAATGTATGTTGAATAATGAATTATTTAAAAATATATTGAGTATTAAACAATACGTTACTTAATAAATTAAGAAATTAATTATTAAATTGTTAAATTTAATTAAAATTATTGATTCTCAATTAATAAATAAATCTCCCTTTTTCACTACTTCCAAAAACTTTTGCCCAAGTTTCTTCGAGCTCTTTAAAAAGCTGTGAAAAAAAGAAAAAAAAAACAAAGAAAAAAAAAGAACCTTCAACCTACAAACTTGAAGTTCACATCCTACCAACGCACAATGTCTTTTCTCATATTTTCACTTCCTCAGATCCCCTAATCAGCGATCAATTTTTTTTCAAATTTACATTTTCATTTATCACCACAAATATTCATATCATTATTGAACAATTTTACTTACAATTTCAGTGTCCAAAAAATCGACAAAAAAAATCGGTAAATTAAAAAATAGAAAAATTTCAATTGTCCTAACGTGGCAAACCCTGCATACTTCAATTTCATCGAAACCTGAAGGATCGATTGTACCATTCCGTGTGGAATATCCCATACGAGGATACACCATAAATATGCATAAATGGAATATCATGTATGCGTTTATATATTCTAACGTCCGTGTACATATATTTAATGCATCGTTGAGCATACTCGTGTGTGTACGTGTGCTTTCTGGGTATGAGTAAAACAGGCAGGAATCGGGCGTACGGTACGTATGCACATATTTGAGCCGGAGGGTGAGGGGCGGGGGGGTGGCGGGGGTGGGGGGGTGGGTGGGGGGGGGGGGGGTGGGGGGGGGGGGGGGGGGGGGGGGGGGGGGGGGGGGGCTATCGCGTGCTCCGGAATAAACACGCGGCTCGAGACCATACGTAGGTATATCGAATTCAGTCTTGTTTTCACGGTATCAATTAACATGGGAAAGTCAAATAATTATTATAATCGTCGCGCCCCAATAATGGAATTTCGTATAGGTAATACTGGAAACATTGGATCCGGCACATGCCGATTTACTGTACTATAGCGAAAAATGAACGTTCCAATCATTTCTCCGATATATCGATTTTAACCCGTTAACCCAAACCTCGAAAAACGAAAACTAAAATGACGAAGGAATCGCGAACGAGTTTTGTCGATTCTAATGGAAAATCCTGCGACAGAGAGGATCGACGTGATTATCGGTGAGGAAAGTGATGATCGTCGAAAATGGGATTTTTTATATATATGGATTTTTTATATTATTATATTTGATAAATGATTACGTGCAAGGATGAAATTCAATAAAAAATCATTCAATTTTCATATTATTCTGTAATTGGTAATTTAATTAATGCTATTTTTATTATTTAATTAATAGATTAATAATTTGATTATTCAATTTTTAATGATTTAATAATTATTAATCAATGAATGGAAAAATTAATATTAGTAATTAGTATATTCTGTTTAATATAGATTCTGTATTAAAATAATATATATATATTATATATTAATTACATTATTATACATATTGTAAATAACATATTATATTATAAATAATAATAACAACAATCGTGAAAAATTGTGTTTTATATGTTATTCTGATTATTATATTTGTATATTCTACCACGATTATATAATACTTATATCATAATCAAATATACGATATAATTATTATATTTTCTAAATTAATTTTTATAATATTTATATTTATTATTAATATTTTTTAAAATTATTTAATTTTTTAATTAATGTTTATATTTATTAAATTAATTTTTATAATATCAATACAATATTTTGTTAATATTCTATTATATCGTTATATCGTTATAGCCGTTATTGTTATTGAACAAAGCCGAACAAATTAATCGCGAAAAAAATCCAATGAAAAATCGAGCTACATTTACGATCGGATATATGCACGAAGGAGGCGATAAATAAATACGAATACAACGGACGATATCGCTCCCGGAGAAACTCCATTAAATACGATTAATGAAAGTGGAATAAAAACAACAAGGGAGGGGACAAAAAATGAGCGACCGGAAATGTCAGGGATAAATTGTCAAGCTCCCATAAATACGTAATGGCAAATAAGGGTGCGCGAAAGAAGTAGGAGGGCGGGAGGGGGGAGGGGAGGATTTAACCTGGAACGAAACTCGGCTTTACGACCCTGCGCGCGCACCCCAGTGTTACTTTGTAATATCGAATTATTTAATACCGATCTCTCACTTTATACGTCAAATTATTTTTTCATATCGGGTTGCACCGCGCATGCGCGGCACGCCGGCAAAATATATCTGACATTCCCGATGCGGCATTTCCCCGCATGAAAAAAACAATATTCACTCCGGTCTAAATATCAGACCTCAAAAAGCTCCGAGACTTCGAGCTATTCTCCCGTATATACTGGGTGACCCCTAATTCGATCCATTACTCAATAACGAATTTTGAAAATTTTTAGATTCTTCACCGAAAAATAATAATTGAAAAAAGAATTAATTAAAGAAGGAATTTTTGAAAATATTCCTTTGAAAAAACTTTCAAAAGATTAATTCGATTTTTTAGGAATTTCCAAACTCGATACTAAAAACAAATAATTGTTTTACAAAATCCTGAAGAAAAAGTCTATTAAAGGTTAAAATGGTGTATTGAGTTACGATGTTTTTTGGAAATTTTCAGATCAAGTTTTCAATATTTAAAAAAGGTTTTTTGAAAATCTCCCAAAAAAAGATTTCTTAAAAAAAAAACATTTTTTTCGCAGAGATTATAAAAAAAATTAATGGAATATTCAGAGTGTAGAATTTTTTCTTACAATATGTTTTCGATAAAAAAATGTTGAAAATGTTTTTAAAAAATTGTAAGCCCATCGCAACACAGTAAAACTACTAGATTTTGATCCCCGGTGGATTGTTCTTAATTAAATTCAAGTGACGTCTAGAATGACCCCTTTCAAGTAATAGGTCGTATAACCGGTCACCCTGTATATACGTGTGAGAGTGTGCGATTGTTCTTCGAATATAGAAACGCGGGGTTATTATTCATAACATTCGCTTAAAATAAGAGCCAGGAAGAGCCAATCGCCACGGAAAGGAAACGAATTATTGACTCGCCAGACATTTATTTAAATTGCGATCGCCAAGAATTTCATTTCATTTCGCGATGTTTCAAATATGCATGAATTTTACGTTGAAGCAATGTGTAGATTAAATTAGAAGAATATACAAAAATCCGTACTTCTAAGCCCATCGCGAATCGTCAAAAGATATTATAATCACACTTTTCGATTTTCCTATTTATATTTAACCTCGCGCGGTAATACGATCCAATAATTTTTTTCTTCATTGATTTCAAAAATTTTATAGCACAAACGTTCGTTAGTGAATTTGACACTGCCTGGTGAAATTTCGTTAAATTCTGAAGAGCCGTTTAGGAAATACGTGGCTATATGTCACGCCGTTCTGCATTACCGACCAGGACCACTGCTTCGCCTTAAAGAGTTCCGAAGCCAAACTCTCAGCTAACCATTCGCACTTCCAGTCAAACTCCAAGTACCTAAAATGTTGGTAACACACACAGATACCCATGTGTGTTTTAGACGTTACTTGTGCACCATCCAACCTACATTTGTCTCTCTATGACGTCCAGAACTCGAAATGTTCGTTACGGAGGATTGGCAGTCATTAGTCGATTAGATTTTCGCACGGACCCACATATCTCGATCAACTTGAACATTTTCTCTATCCATCCATACCCGTGCTCCTACGTCCTATATACATGTATTTATATATATATATCGATATATATATATATATCGATTTATATATATATTTATATACATTTCAGCGTTGCTTTTGAAGAGAAGAGTGGACACGACAATTGCTCCGACAGTCGATTGATCGATAACTCGATTCAACTTCCCAGACCCCCCCCCCCCCTCTCTAATCGATCGTTTCGGCGATCTCCTTCAAAATTTTTCCCCCCGCTCCTTCGTCACGTGACAGTTTTTTCGGCCATAGATCGTGCCAACTGCTCTCGTTGACGAGACATTTTTCACTCGGAAAAAAATTACGAAAGATTTGAAAGATTGAAAAAAGAATGGGAAGAAAAATAACTCGACGTGGCGTTCGAGGACGTAGGATTTTCGGCGCCGCGGATTTTACGGGAATTTGACATTTTACGAAACGTCAAATTCATGCAGTTTTGGAAACCTTCGTAATTTGCTCAGGCGGTTTTGCACTGGACGATTTTTGAATTGGCAGGAAAATTTGGAATGTTTCGCTTGGAGCTTGAAAAATGGTCGCTGGTCCTCGAGGATTTTGAGGTGGGATATTAATTAATTAAATTTCGAAATTGATGGAGACCTTACAATTAGGGGTGAAAATCGAGGAGTTACTAAGTTTTCATCGTTTTTCGATTTTGCTTTTGTCAAAATTTTTAGGCTTGTCGCGAAAAATAAATAATTTTGAAAAATATAATCAGCGGCGAATATGCAATCGATGCTTTTCTGAAAGCTGACAAGCGTTGCAAATAGCTCATTTAATAATAAATCAACACTGGGAAATGTTAATTTTTCACTTTCAATAATATTTGAAGTCAAATTTGACGAAATTAGTGGATGCTTGGCTCCGATTTTGTTAGTGACTGTAGATCTGTTTCACACGACGAACAAAAAAGTTTCTCAATTTTGTAATTTTAATTAATACGTTCGGATAATCTTATTATTGTGAATAATTACCCAGAAAAATCGATATGTATATTTAGTTTTCCAATAATCGTTGATTAATTATTCGTTAAAATAAATTTTGATGGGATAATATTTTCAGAATTTGCGACGATTTAGTTCCAACCTTTCTGCAATTATTAACGTCTTCAAAAGCTATTTTCCATAACCTCCTTATATTGAAATCATAAAATTATAACTATTAAATTATTCAATGAAAAATTCGAAAAAAAATGCATGTATTATTATTCCCCCAAGAACTATAATTCCTTAAATCTTCAAAAATATCAGTAATTTTTTAACGTCAGTTCGGGAATACTTTACATAATTATTAACTGAGCAACTGCACAATTTTTATCTCTCGTTAATAAGGCTTAATTTCTTTCGAACGACTACTAAAAAAACATTTTTACGATCTCTAAAACACTGACTTCTAGAATGACCTTTCTATGACCTCTAAATTGATCTTTTTATTATTTCTAAAATTACGTCCTCTAAAACTACATTTCCATGATCTCTAAAAACGATGACCTCTAGAATGACCTATCCGAACGATTGTAACCTGACCTCTAAAATCTTTCAAGGAACGAGTCTCCGGTCACCCAATACATATATAAATATGAAAACACATAAATATATATATAATCGGGTTCCGTGGAAATTTTACGCGATATGAAAATAAACGAGTGGCGCGATATCGCCGAGAATAAGAAATATGGATCATGCGAAGGAAGTTGGCAAAGCGTTGTTTCGCAATCGGTGGTATATATAATGGAAAATTCACTAAATAATCGTCGGCCTCTCTCACGAGGTTGCGACCCGCATTCCCTTACCGAGCGCGTATTCTCATCTCTTGTATTCATTGTATTCCTTGTTTTTTTTTTTTCGTTTCTTTTTTTTTTTTTTTTTTTTTTTTTTTTTTTTTTTTTTTTTTTTTTTTTTTATTTTTTTTTTTTTTTTTTTTTTTTTTTTTTTTTTTTTTTTTTTTTTT
>JAPYZJ010001285.1:0-65464 GCA_030522765.1 Ophioninae sp. B BG-2022a | reverse complement strand
TCAGACCATTGGCCATTGGTTGAAAAGAGTGTTAAAGAAAAGCGGAATAGATGTCTCGATTTTTAGCGGTCATTCAACGAGACATGCGGCAACCTCCCTCGCTTTTGCGAAAGGAGTAAATATAGATACCATTCGTTAAACGGCAGGATGGTCGGAAAAATCGCAAACATTTGCTAAAGTATATAACTGCCCAGTAAATAATCATCGCCACGATTTTGCGCTATCAGTGTTAAAAAACTAGTTTTTAAGGAGGCCCTCCCTTTGTAAAAAAGTTAGGTGTAAGCCACTATTCAAAGAGAACATTTTAAAAGCGGTATTATGTTAAAGTAACATGTTATAATATAAACTTGACAAAGAAAATAAAGAAAATTTTGCAATCTCTGAACAACTACATTGGTAATCTCGAGAACGAGGCGCGAAATATAATTCAAAGATCAAACGAGCCCGAAGGGCGAAGTTCGATCAGAATTATATAAGAGCTACGTTCGAAGCGATTACAGCCCTTCCCAAAAATTGTGTAAAAAAAAATTTTAACTATACAATACCCCACCCATAGGCAAACAAGTTGTTGCAAAAATTTTCTTTGTAGAGAAGAAGATACTCTAAAATTATGACGCAGTATGGCGAGACGCGAATGTTAGACGCGGCACGATAAGTAGAGCGATGAGTTCGTTCCTTTTAACTCACTCTAAACTCTAAACGTTGTGACATCTAGTGGGCACCGGGGGGTATTACATTGGTAATCTCTTCGAACGAGGCGCT
The DNA here is from genome assembly GCA_030522765.1 of Ophioninae sp. B BG-2022a. Classification (NCBI taxonomy): domain Eukaryota; kingdom Metazoa; phylum Arthropoda; class Insecta; order Hymenoptera; family Ichneumonidae; species Ophioninae sp. B BG-2022a. Next base: position 64,702 of record JAPYZJ010001285.1, on the reverse strand, counting down.
CATATAATTCTGATCGATCTGTGAATTCTATGCGATTCAACCAAAATAAGCACCAAGAACGCGAACCCCCGGTTGGATTCATCAGTTTTCTTATTTTATTTTTTATATTAATAATAACTATTATTTTCAGCTCCATGACTACTTGTATTAATGTTTATTGTTGTTTTATTTCGTATACAGATATGATCCTTATTAATATTATAATAATCTATTACGATAATTTCATTTTTGTGTGAAGTAGTCATAATATTATTATCCATAGTCATAATATTATTATCCAAATGTTGAAATTATTACGAAAATAAAACTTGTTTAAGTACATATCTGATAAAAATGGTTTCTCATTGTTCTTTCGTATACCCTTTTCAATGATTATTATTTATCAGTATCTGTATAATTGTTGCTATAATTATGAAAATATTATTTTTTCGAAATGTACTAATTTGTCTTGCCGAGTATACATTTATCATGTGACAATTTCCTAAATATTCTCAAAGCGTTTTTGCCATGAAAATAACCGAACAAAAGTCTAGCGAAGAAATTGACGATCAATTTTTCATGACTGCATAAAATTTGTAAAATTTCACGAAGAATAAAAAAAACAATTGTACCGCTCGAACAGAAAGAGAACAAAAATGGGTACAGAACAAATAACATAAAATACCTTTACCAGGATCGTGTCTTCAGCGAATCGTCTCTGGGGCTTCGGCGAACAAACTCAAGGAAAAAATCACATATGATTCTATTCGGAAGTTCGCAACAGCTTTATATATGCAAAGATAAGGTAATCGCTCATATTTAATTTTCTCAATCGTTCCGTTTTTGTGTGTCCCGAATTTTACTGACAATCGAATTGCGTGTCCTATCGTTGATCACGCTCGGGCACGGATAATGTCACGAGGTCGAAAACAATTGTCCTCGTTGCGAAAGACAAGATGCGCACGTTTCGTCAAAAAGTTGATCGAGATATCTGCTCCTGTTGCTGACATTGTAACGTCGCTGAAAGTCGCTACAAAAATGCCATTTGTCACATTGTTAGTTTAAATACGCTGATTTTCACCTCTTGTATTTCGTCGTCGGTTTTTTCGTTCAGTTAAATTAAAATAGTTGATTTTTTCCACATTTTTCATGAACTATAATATTTATTATTTTTAATAAATATACAAAATACGTACAAAAATATTTTTGTACGTATTCGCCTACGTCAAATTTCAGTATCAAAAATTCAATCGAAAGATTCAGAACTCCAATCTTTTAAAGGTTTATTTAAAACAAATTTGCCTTCTTAATCAACGATTTAGTCATAAAAACGGATTGCTCGATAATAATTACTATGTTTAAACAATAAATGTTTCGTTTTATTTTATATAAAAATATGTCCTAATATCGGAAACAAGGAAAATGTTTTTTGGGCTCTTGTATCGAATAACCAGATTATAGGCGACATCTGTCAATACCAAGATTTCTCTTATTTTTCAAAAACATTATATAACTTGAAATATACAAGTGTAACATGAAATTCTTTAAAACCCGTACTGATGAATTTTAATACAGTAAAAAGAAGGTTTTTCTCGATTCACTTCAAAGTCCGAATTTTTTGGAATATTGAAAAAACACAATATTTGTTGTTTAAACTCGCACATAAGGTCCGACAAATACCGCACTTTTTTAATTACCCCTATAATCTCGATCCAGCGGTCTCTCGAAAATCACCTGCACACTTGGATAAAAATTATTGTAATTTCAAGTTAGTGAACCTCATCTGCATCGTCTTTTTAGCAGTCCAGTCTGCCAGGCCCTCTTTCCTGCTCGAATTTTCATTGCGATTTCGGTACTCGAAAAGCAGTAGTCTGGTCATAATACGAGGGAGAAGTGGATCGTGGTAATTGATGCACCGCCTTACCCGTCTCGCGAATTTGCGATTTTATGCCGACTGTTGCATGCTCCGGCCGAATATCCCAGCCGGGGTGAAATGCTTACGCAATTCCATCGCAAAGAAGGTGCACTTAACGTCCGCGAAGTTCCACGTCGTCGTACCGCGCCGCTGGTAATCTCCGGCCAAGGGCATTCGCTTTTGCTCTTCGAACACTCTTGCGATTAAAAAGGAAGAGGATATTGAATATATATTTTAAGACGGACCCGTATACACGCACACGTGGATACATTATCGAGGGCGCATTAAGCCCTCTTTCTTTCTCTTAGACTCCGAACGTTCGTTCGGTTTCATATGCAACAAAAGGTTCGGAATACGTAGGTATGAGTGTGAAGCGAGAGAAAGGTGGGTTTAAGGAGATACACCTGAGTAAACAGCGAGCAAAGGTGTCTGATTTTTGGGATTTTTTTTCTCGAAAACTGCTCGGTTGATTCCTCGAAACTTTTTTTTTGTTCGAAAGCATAAACGATGAGGTATATTAACGATTTTTTTTTTATAGTGTACATTGAGCGGGGTCAGTATTATTGCGGGCCGACAACAAATATGTTCCTCTCCAGCACGTTCTGAACTCCCTCTGATTGCATCAGTAGCTTGATTCGAGACAAAAATGTTGAAAACATTCTCGAAATGTGACGCACGTTTGCATTCTAAGATTTTTTGAAAAATAAACTTTTTCATTGAACCGTGTGCCATCGCTTTCGAAATAATTGCGGTTAAAGTTTGAAAAAGAAATGTCGAGCTTGACGGAAATCGGTCCAGTAAAACGTCCATAACGTTTACAATTTATTCGAACATGAGGTTTACATGTATACAAAACATTCTTAAGACCCGAAATTTTAAGGGGAGTGAAAAAATAGTTTTCAAAGAACATTTTCTCGGATACGCCGCCCTAACACATTATACATCGTTGTGTGTCTCGTAGAAGAGTCTTAGCCTGAGATGAATCTTTTCACACGCCTCCTAGCCTGGATGTTATCGCAGCCACCGATTAAAAATGCTAACTTTCCTTGACGAGACGTCACGACGACGTGTGTATGCGAGGATTGACACACTCTCAGACGTCGCTTTCAATATGACGGAAGGGTATATAATTAGATCGCCACTGGGGAATACGAAGAGAATGAAAGAACACGAGGAAGAGAGTCAGAGGCAAACCACAAAAAAGGGTAGAGAAACAGAAAGAGAGAGGAAGAGAGGGAATGAAAGAATCTTCGCGATATGGATGTGCTGGATATCGAGACCAATGAAAATTACAGTTCTTCTTGACGTTATTAGGGTTGGATTGCTGTCATGGAAAAATGAATGTGCACACGTGTACAATTAGGTTGAAGATTCGATCTCGCGAGTGACATGACCGTCGACATAGACATTAAACAAACACTCGGCTCATTTGATTAAAGAGCTAACGCCGAAAACATTATGGTGTTTGTCAGAAAAAGGGGGGGGGGCTGGAGCGAGAGAGTGCGAGAGATCAGCAATGGAATCTTTTCTCCCCAGTCAAACGAAAACGTTCCTACTCCTGTCGGACACGGACTCGATATTCTTGTACCAACGGTGTTTTCGATACCAATTTAAATGCAGATCACCCGCACTGCTCTCAATAATTATTTTGATAAATGATCACGTTCGTGGATGGAAAAAGAAAATAAATTTTCGATGTGTACATTCACTGGGTGACTCTTTTCTTCGAATATCGAATCCTTTGTTCGAATCGTCACGAATTGCAAAGGCTTTCGATTTATTGATAATACGTCAAAGACAGACCATTGTGGAAGAGAAAAGTGATAGATAATTTCTTTTTTTTCATTTATTTGATCTTTTGATAATTTTATTTAATGAATCTAACTTTGTTTGACATTAAATTATTAAATTTTAGACTCGACATCATCATATCGAATCCGGACGTTAACGGGCGGTCTCTGAGTGATCTTCGGGATACTGATATTGGGGGAGTCATCCCGTCTCACGTGGATCACCCTGAAAACGATATAACGCCTTGTCAAGGTGTTCCAGCCACAGATCATACGACTGTACGCGTCTTTGATGATAATGAGGCGGCTGCCTGTCTCCGCTCGCGATCTTTGAAGATATTCCACAGGCCGCTTCGACAAACTCGAAAAAGAGGCTTGAGACGTGCTCGAAGATCCCGGGTGGGCCTTGAGGTGAAACATAACAATATGTTGAAGTTTGTTTGGGTTTGTCTATATTGATAATGTAGGAAACCAGAAAGTGTAAAAAAATGGATGATGTAGGATGATGTCGGATGATGTCGGATGATGTCGGAATCCAGAAAATGTAGAAAATGGATGATTTCGGATGATGTAGTAATCCAGAAAATATAAAAAATGGATGATGTAAGTTGATGCAGGATGTAAGATGATGATGCAGTATGAATGCAGAGAATTAAGTAAATCCATGTAGTAGAAAGCCAGGGTCTGAAGAAAATGGACGATGTAGAGATCATTGTAATGTAGGAGTTGGACAATCTATAATTACGTAGGGATTCAGAAATTGAATTAATTAAATGTAGGAAACCAGTGAATGAAGGAAATGGGTGACATAGGAACTCAGGGACTGTAGTTAATATAAACCCAGAGGATGTAGGAGTTGGATGATGTGTGAATCCATGGAATATAAAAAATCGATAATGCAGGAATCCACAGAAATGGATGATGTAAAAATCCAGCGAATACGCAACATCGCGTTAAGGCCTTGACCAAGCATTTCAAAACAAATTCATTTCTCACCAAAAACAATTTGTTTATTTACAGTGGCGTTTTTCTAGCTCAGTACGCAACATGATTGGAGCAAAAAATTGTAAGGTGTATTAATTTTAATAATTAATGTTTTTAGAATTGGCGAAGTGCCAGGTCATGTAAGACGGGACGAGAAGTACACGCCCATGCGGACACACATCTCGCAGGTCCATGATCCCGAGGTTACCCTCGCGAGTCCGTATCCTGTGGACTATGCGCAGCCACGAGGATAGGTTGACTGCGCGCGGTTGCGCAACAGCGTTACATACTCCGGTGATCATTTATTTCTTTTTATTCTTTCCTCTTCCTTTTTACCAGCCGGGAACGACAAGCGGCCGCTTCCTGATCCATTCGGGCACCAATACCAGGACGCTTACGAGATTCATCTGTGGGGGCACCCACGCTCTCTGGAACACACCGGCTGCGGATCTTTTACGAATGGGACTGGGAGCTATCGAATCTCCCGGCCGTACGTCGCGGAAGAACGATATACACTATAAACGTTATATGCACATCGATGGAAACACATACACTGGTCGACACCTGGCTGTGTAAGAAGATCGAGTGCACTCGGGACCACACGTATCCTGTATGGTGTGTACACGATTTATATGGGGCCTGGAGAACTGCGTTGATTCCATATTACGCCGATAGAACAGCCCTCTTCCTATTGCTTCGTTTTTCATTTATTATTTATCTTGTGTTATTTTTATTATTATTTATTTTGTATTATTTTTATTATTATTTATTTTGTATTATTTTTATTATTTATTATTATTATTATTATTATCAGTCCTCCGTACACCCTTTTCGGGTTTTTACGGCCCCTCCCTACTTATTTTTTCCGGTCTTTTCTTCCTTTGTTTTCCCATTTTCCCAGTTCCTAGTTTCTTTCTTTTTCATACGTTTCCTCCAGTTTTCGTCTATTTCGTTTTCCTCCTTTTTCCTGTGTTCCTTCTTTTTATTATTTATTTTTATTTTTATATTCATTTGATTACTTTTCCTCCCTTTCACATATTTTTGTATACTTCGATACTTAATAATAATGTGATTGAATAAATAAATGAAACATTTTAACATTATGCTATTTAAAAAATAAATGGCTCGCTATAAATTTAGAACGACGTATTTTATTAAAAAAAATCCTTAAGGGGTTGAAGGCGACGGTTACACAAAAATCCAAGACCGAAGGTGGCGAAGTCACCAGACCAAAAAGTGAGTTTTTTTTATTGACACACATATACAGACTTCCCATACAGAGCTCTTTAAAAACTCAACCATCGTGGGTGTAGGGACTTTTGAGCGACTTCGTAAAGAAATGCTATCGATATTCAAATTTTAAAAAATATTCGACTTTCTGCTCACTATGTTAAAATACAGATGACGTATATCTTCCTTTGAACAGATAATTCCTTAAGGGGTTGAAAAGTTGATCATAAAAAAAATCGAGATTAATGCACAGTAACTAGCAGGCGAAAGCAGCTATCGATATATTGGTACGTATCAATGAAACGTGCACGTTACGGACGGATGGTCGAGAGCCAGGGCGTGGTCGGCTTTATATAAGATCGGCTAGGATGTTTTTTTTTCGTCACTCCTGCGAAGGAGAAACGGCAGCCGTTTTCTCGGGTGCACGTCTCCATTCTTCCTAGCAGCACGAATTATTGTGTATCGGAATGGGATAAGCATTAGTGTGTGTACAAGTCGGGCCGTCGTCGAGTCCCTTTCAGCTGGAGCGACCACACGACTCCCGCGCTTCGATTGTCTCTCGTTGAGCCTGAGGCTGATCGACCGGGCGATCCCTTGACATTTGCTTACTCGTTACTCTTACTTTAAGACGTACCGCCCTCCCCCCCCCCTTCCCGCCCGCCCCAACATCTCGTTTCGAGCTCTCCATCAGCCTCCTCCAAACCTTCAATCAGCCAGGCCGTTCCAACGTTTCGGACCTAAGCAGCCTCCAACCAACGCCCATTTATCCTCCAATTATCGTTTTATCATTTCGTTAACGGGCAGTGATACCACCGTTTGAGTAAAAATTTAAAGCCTTCTCTGACTTTGGCAAGAGCTATTTCTTTTTTAACACAAAAACCGGCAGGTTCCGTTGAAGCTATAAAAAACGGTGTTCGAGTTCAAGTGCCGTGAAAAAGTCGGTCGATTCAGTGTAGCCTCCGTTAGCCCTCCCAACTATTCGCAGGTCCGTTGGAAGTCTTGACGTATAGATGTTTCGGATAATGTACCCACGGTTGATCATCGCTTATCAGATATGGTTATCATGATCTATCAGAATCAGCCCTCCACGTAGGTTTATTATAACCGATCAGAATCACCGTATTTGCTAAACGATATTTTTTAATGCTCAAGGAATAATTGTATTTATTTCTGTTTTGTCTTTTTTTTTGTGTTTTTCGCTTCTTTGTTTTTTTGTTTTCTCTTGCTTATGCACATTCCTCCATAAATTTTTCCAAAAGTGGACGCCACTCTAGAATATAATTTATTAGAATGCTGGAATTATAAAAGAAATCGAAATTCATAGAACTTCAATCGTAGTGTATCGTACGTTGATTATAGTGAAGGGCTTTAACTCTAATGAAACAAAGATTTTTTTGAATATTATAATTCGAAAACGGGAATAACCTTAAAGTTCATTAATTTTTTATCAGTTTAACGTTCAAAGTTAATAATAATAAAAATCGGCAATTCTGAAAAAGGGTTTTTTAGAATTCCAGAACAATCTGAATGTTAATCGATCCGAGGCATCTAAATGTTCCTTTTTGACGTAAAATTTCGTACCACCCTGTATAGACGTTACTTCGCGATCGATCGATGGATGAGAAAAATCGTGGGAATTTTCCAGCGCGCGGAAGCCTCTTTCTACTGCGCGAGAGATCGATTGCGCGGTTGACGGCATTGCTGCTCGTGGCATTGTGTCCACGTACAATGGCTCGATCTATATATCTTCCAAGGGATCGTGGAGGCGCCGTTGCAACGCGCATTCGTCGTACGCAAGGTCTGCCGAGTAGTTATCATATATAAAAAATATATTAGAACGAAAAAAAAAAAACAAAAATAAACAACGATCTTACATAAATCGTTTCTTCTTCTGTATGCAATTATTATCGTAGTTCGGAGTCCCTGGCCGATCATGCGCGACACAATGCGATCGATGTGGATAATCGATGTGCAGCAGATTTTATTTTCCCGAGGAGACGCCAATCCTTAAGTCCTTTTTCTGCGTTAGCTGTGATCAATTTGCCAAACGTATGCAATCGGTAAGAAAATCGGTAAAGTTATCGATAAACAATTGACAAAGAAATCTTTGAAACAATCAATTAAAGATCGGTGAAAAGTCGGTAAAGAAATTGATTAAAAATCCATCAAGAAATCGGTAAAGAAATTGGTAAAGATCAGTAGAAAATTGGTTTTAAAAATCGGTGAAAAAGATCGGTAACAAATCGGTAAAGAAATAAATCAAATATCGGTAGAAAAGAAGAATGAAAGACAATAGAGTTGAGTAGAGAAAAGGACAAAAATCTTTCTGTCCTTTTCCATTGTCAGATTGACTTGGTGAAACGATCTTAGGAAGCGCGGACAGGAGGTTCTGTTGACGAGTTCACCGCTGGATGACGAACTGTTTTTATTATCCCTTGGATGATCCTTACACCGCAATGACATCCGAGGTTGTTTTTCGACTCCCCATTTAAGAGGGATTTTTTTTCTACTTTCTAAGTTCACTGGATGATCCTTCGTAGTCTGATAGTGAAGTACAATTTCGTGATTGGCTCTTCCCTTTCTCCCCCCGCCCCTCTCTCTATCTCTCTTTTTAGTTTTTAGTTTATTTTTAAGTTTATTTTAAAGATTGTTTTAAGCTATGCGTTTTCTATCTTTAGTCAAGTTTTGCGACAAGACTGAATATTTTGTTAACATTTTTGCGTTTTTTAGTTATGTTGATATAAATTGCCATTTTTTGTATTTTTGTTATATTATTATTTGGTTAGATTTTCATGTCGCTATTTCCTTGAAAGTTTTGTTTTTCCGAAATGGCACGAAAGTTCTTTCTTAATAGGGCATAATAAAATCTATCATGATCGTCATAATCTCCCTCTCTCTCTCTCTCTCTTTCGTTCTGTATCTTTATGACTTGTCCGTCACGCACAAGAGACCTCGCCGATCTCGAAGACTGGCAATACTGATCATTGGCGCGTAGAGCAATTGCCTCATCGTTCGATCGAGTCGCAGTTTCCCATCCAGGTGACACCAGCTACGAAAATGCCGAAATCAGAAGAATAGGCTCGTCTCGGTACGACTGTAGCATTGAAATCACCGGGGCCATCTACGGGGACGTTGAAATCTCGATGATCGTCAGAGGCGCGCATGCGCGATCGCGCAACGACCGGACACGCTTCTCGCCTCGAAACATCGCATTCCTCACTTTTATTCCCTTTTTTTTTGCCGTATCGGGCTCAATTTCTCATCGAGTGAGAAAGTTCGTCGTAACGTTCGGCTGGAAAGATTGTGGATCTCTGGAGATCGGCTGGAATATCGACGAAGAGGAAAGCCATAGTATTCCTAATATATCTCCTTGGGAATCACTAGGGAATTAGGAGATGGAAAGTTCACGTTGGAATCTAAGTGATTTTCAATCTGGATTTGTTAGGGTTTGGGTTTGTTTGGGTTTGAATCCAAGTAAGTTTCAATCTGGATTTGTTTGAGTTTTTTTGGGTTGGAATCCAAGTGATTTCTAATCTGGATTTGGTGGATCTGCAAAAAAATAAGAGTTCATAATGGGACCAAATTAAATTCGATGTTTTCTAATCAATACTGCTTCGGAGTTCTTGTCACGTTCGAAATGAAAATATGTGATGAGTTGTCAGAAAAAAACGCAGATACGGCATGTTGAAATGTAAACTGTGCGATTCTCGAGCGTGTACGTGAGATAGTGTTGCGTCGAATAAATTGCCAATGGTGAAAACAATGTATTTTCATTTATGGCTTCCAGAAGTAATTTGTAATATATACTTTTTTTAGAGTCATTGATACTAATCACTAGTGCGATATATTTAGTTCACAAAATCCAACAAACAGAATATAATGGAATCCATCGAGAATTAGATTCAGATTAAGGTTCTATCAAATTTATATTCATATTTCACAAAAAATCGGCGTCAAATACATATTAAATCAAGAATCAGATTCAATTTCCAGATTAGATCAAGGATTTTCATTTATATTGGGATTAAATCAAGAATCAAACTCAGATTCCATGAAGAATTAGAATCACATTCATAATCCATCAAAAATCAGAATCACATTCAGATTCATCATAAATAATTCAATGCATTGACTCATCAGACATTCATCAAGAATTAAATTCAGATTCAGATCAAATAACCGATTTAGCTAGACAACGTGAAATCCTTGAAGATGCGAATTTTATTCGTACCTTGGATCACAATGATTTCTAATAAGGATCTCACTAAGAAGCCAGTATACGCCCATGACCATTTTAGTCATATAGTTAAAATCCAATATAATGGCTTATTGGATCACCATCAGAAATTAGGAATCATCAGTAGTTGGGGACCTGGAAATTCAGTTAGGAACCTAAAACGACGAATTGCCAGATTCTTCAAAACGTCACCACGGTTCGAGTGTTCTGATACGATCCCGTTCGGACATCCCGTTGTCATCTAATGGACCGAATTTCCCCTTCTTCCTTCAGCTTCGCCAATCAGCTGATGACAGTCCGCGACCTGGTCAAACGTAACGGTGACTCAGTTTCGGAGAATCCATTGCAGCTGTTTAGAAAGCGGCGCGAGAAGAAGAGGACGAGGAGGCGAAGAAATAAAAAAAAACAGTTAGCCCATTGTGGTAGCAAAAACGAGAAGGCGATCGGCTCGCCCCACGACCACCGTATAATCTCATCAGCAGCTACACACCGTACTCACATACTTTTCGTTTCACAAGACCAAGCTACCCAGAAACAGACACATTCAACTGGAGTATCTCCTTCAACCATCAAGCAGCGTAATCTCCCGGCGGAAGTGTGGAACTTGTCCAGAAACGTGGCTAAATGACCAAAGGTAGATAAGAGAAAGTCGGTGAAGACTGGTATCAACAGTTGATAAGAGAGATCCGATTTTCTTCGGGAATTGGTCGAATACAAAAAATGGACATTAGCGCAGCTTGGAGGGGCTAGGAGGGACATCAAAAATCTAATTCCCACACGATTAAAAAATCTACCTCCAACCTTGGAAATTTGTATCAATAAAAAATCCAATAAAAAACATTTACCTTCAGGATACTCCAAAATCTTTAGGTTCACGATTTCTCCAGTGATATTAAAAAATGCATTATGGGTTCGTCAAAAATCGACTGTTTAAATCTATTAAAATTACAGACTTTTAAAAATGTACTCTAAGCTCAATTGAACCGCCTTAAAATGTTAAAATTCTCGGTTTCCCTACAAATTGTGATCTGAGCTAGCCTGTTCAATCCGAAAATCATCAAATAATTTCACAGGAATTAAAATGACCAATTTTAAGATTCTCGATTTCTCCACTAAAACTCAAGAATTAATTACCTGATAATCGAAGATCGATTTTTCATATGAATGAAAACTCCCAATTTTACAAAACGCATTCTAACCTCAATTAACTGATTTTGTTAATCTGACATTTCATACCAGGCCTCAGGAAAATTGGAATCATCGAGGAAAATTGACGTACCTTGGCGTGGTCCTCCTGCAAGCTTAAGGGGTAAAAAAAAAGACGTGGTCGTAATTGGCGGGACGAAATAAGAAGTGATATTGAGGTTGGAGTTTTCGAACTTACATTTATTTTAAACAAATCAACATCGACCTCATTATTACGGGCTGTATAATTGTATAGTTGCACAGGCAATGCATCGCTCTACATACAGGCTAGATAGTCCTGTAAAACACCCGCCTTCATTGGTTTCAAGATCGAGTCACGCGACGAAATAATTCGGGGTGTCATTTCGAGGGGAGTCGTTGCGGGGGTTCGGAGGATGGGGGGCTGTTTCATATCGTAAATAAATAAATAAATAAGTTAATTAATTTTAAAAATTAAACAAAAAATAAACAAATAAAAAATTCAAAAATTCAAAATACATAAAAAAGCAAATAAATAACCAATATATCGAGAGACTAGAAGATGACGAAGGGACTAGGTTTGCGCGCTTCCCTCGTGTAGTAATAGGTACATAAGAAGCAACGAATCAATGATAACGAACTCACTATGCCGAATTTACAAGTGGCTAGTTAATCCGCAATTTTTATCTTTTTTCTCATTTTTTGTTGTCACCTTCCAACTTTTATCCGCATTTTTACCAATGGATGTTTCTTTCAAATTTTCTTGTTTTTTTTTTTATTCTTTCGTTTCTTTTTCTGCAATCTATCGCTATTTTACGTAATAATCGTCGAACTTTTAACTCGGCCCAATTGTTGCTCGAACGTGGATGAAAGTTGCTAAATTTAACGCGAGAAGTCTCTAAACAATACTTCTGATCGCAAATAAATAATTACGTGATGCAAATGTGTCGGGTTTAACACACACACACACACACACACACACACACACGTCCACCTTGGGGGTACAGAAGTCTCTTTCGTAAGCTATTTTGGCTTCAACTGTCTCTGTTTTTAACGCTAATGGCAGCACGGATACACTGTACTTCACTGATGACACTGACTTTTGCATCGTACCACAAACGAAACTCCAAAAGCCCAATTAATATATATCTATATATTCACCACGCTAGTAAAAATACTCAAATACTTTTTTTCTAATTTTTCCAAAATTTCTGTCGATCGCATCGTTGGAGTGCAACGAAAATTTCTTTTTTTCCACGTCACAAATTTTGTTAGCTTCCAAAATTACGTTTTTTGAGATCTTTGATCAGGGCCGTCGATGTTCTGCAAAATACATATTTTTGGGAATAACAAAAGAAGCAAAAAAGAATCACGAATTTGCAACGTCATCCAATCGCTCAAACATTTTGGATCCTCCTCCAGAATTTACGAACTTCCCGCAGTTGGAGCGCAACGAAAATTTATGTTTCTCGTATAGATTTTTGATCTATAAAAATTCCAACATTGTTTACGATATCCGTTAAGTGAATGTACATCGTAATTCTTCGAAATACTATTATGTTAAATAATTTTAAAAAAGGCGAGATAAATTTTGTTTGCACTGGATCGGTGCAAATTTCAGGCTCATCATAATCGACAAATTCGCGAAAAAAAATAAAATAAAAAATGAATCGAAACGATGTCAAGCATCAATGATCGTCAGAGGGTTCAAACATTTTTAATCCTTCAGAATTGATGACGTTAAATTTCTCACCGTTTGAAAAGCAACGAATAATCAGTTTTCATTTTTTAAATAATTTTTTCAATAAAATATAACCAATTTCATTTAAATAATATAATATTACATAAATACATTTTTCAGCTCGAGCTACAAAAATTCCAACGTTGTTTATCCTCTTTTATCCTAATTCTGCAAATCGCAATATGTTATTTTTTTTTTAGTTACAAACAAACTCGACTAAAAATTTGCGTTGCATTCCAACGACGAAAATATCAAACCCACCATCAATCGACAAATTTGGATGACATGATTTTGGTTGGGGAGGAAGGAGGGAATAATAAATAAAAATGGCTCAAGGACGTTTCGTTGGATACCAACGTTGCAAGCTTCAACGTCATTTTTCACCGTTGGATTTGTTTCCCGTTTTTTTTCTTTTTTTTCGGTTTCGTTTTTGCTTCCTTTTCTCTCACGTTCTCTCAGAATCTTCACTGACTTACAAATAATTATTCGAGTTCCAATTTTCGAATCTACATATTTTCAGACTCTCGGAGAAAATCGCTTGTCGAGCGCATGTTGCGTGTTCCTTCGCTAACTTTGCTTTTTTTAATTTTTTCTTTTTTCATCGCGCACCTTTTCGCTCAAAATTATTTTTTCCTGTTTGTATTATTTTTTGTTTGTTTTTTTTGTTAATTCCCACCCCACAATGTACAATGTATATATAATGCAAAAGCGCTGCGAGGAAGAGACGAGAGTTTGATCCGACTCCAATCTTGTGTACCACGTGTGTATCTGTTTCTGTTGTTTTTTAAATATTGTTTTTTGTTTATTTCTTTTTCATCTTTATTTTTTCGTTCTTTTGCTTTTTCCTTTTTTTCTTCTCCTTCTTTCGTATATACAACGTAAACACCGCGACGAGGCGATGCGAAATACATAATTTAATTCGATCACAGCACGCGACTTGTAACGTCTCTCTGGGTCAGGATTGCGCTCAACGAATCGTACCAGTGAAAAGACGAAATTGTTCCAGCTCGAATCGTGGATCCATCCGATCGACTCGTATTTAATACTAATTTTATTTATTTATGTATTTACCTTTTTCATCGATGGTTCTTATATTTTGCAAAATCGTTTTTGGTTCTTATTGTTTTTATTCGTTTCCAAAAAATAAAAAAATGGTTTTTTATTTATTCAACGAAATAATTTGGCGTCGACCGGAAGTTCGACGTTTTCAGAAGAGTATCGATCACTGGATAATCCGTTGCTCGCATCTTTGATCCCCCCCTCCCAATCAGGTTGAAATTTGCATCGTTAGCACCCAAAGAAATTTCTTACGTTTTGCTATATTTTTTTTCGTATATTTTTAGTTCCCCTGTCGTTCAAAATTCCAGTTCGCAGATTAAGGCTACTGATTCAACGAGAAATCTTGAGAAATACTCGAATCTCGAGTCTTCGAATTGTGAAAAAAAGGGGCTGAGTAGGAAACTCGAACTTTAATTGACCAGAAGGCTCAAAATTCCGAATTTTAATAGTCCGAAACTACAAATTTTGTAAAGGTTTACGAAATTTGTTTGGGTTTGTTTGGGTTCGTTAGTTTGATTTTAAACCCTTCATTTTAAGTAAACCCAAACAAACCCAAAAATTAACGAAATTTTTAGTTTCGGTATATTCAAATTCGGAATTTTACGCCTTCTGGTCACTCTAAGTTCGGGTTCCCTACCCGGCCCCAAAAAAAAAATATTTGAAAATTGAAATAAGAAGTAAAGTGAGGAAGAAGAATATCTCTTTTTCGTTGGGTTGCAACGATGCAAGCTTCGATATTTGTCCCACCCCTCCCAATCGATACCTAAATTCGGACAAAATTTCGTCGTCAGCCATAATTCTTTAATTAATGAATTTTTTATTTCTTATCGATCGACAGCTGTCAGCGACGTACGAAGGCTTCAATCAAATGGAAAGCAAGCCAAAAACGAAAAGAAATAACATCCTTGCCGCGACCTTCAAATCGGAAATAGCAATTTATTTCTCATTATTTAAATTTTCATTAATCTTATTTTTTTTCGGCAACATAACCTCAACGTTCACTTTTGCCGTGATCGTTTCGCGTGACTTCGAAAAAAACGGAAATGAAAAAATAAAAATAAAAATCGCTTCATCTCATCGACGCTCAATAAGCAAGCGATCGTTCCTCATTTATCGAATACGAATATCTTTTCACTAGAAATTATTTATACGGATGTATATATATGTATGTATGTATATATACATCGATGGCGATAATATCAATAAACGTATGTATTCGTAAGAACGAGATGGACACTCTTTCCATTCATTTTCTTAAATGATATACTTTTTCTTTTTTTTTCTGACCATTCTCGACTTATCTAATCCCCAAGGTCGTGAGATTGCCAATGGAGAAAATTCGATTGGTCGAGAAAATAAACGGGATCCCAAATAGAGAACGTACGTTCTTGCGTTACATTTACAGAGCAATTTACACATCGCTCGTTTCATTCTGCTCTCTCTCTCTCTCTCTCTCTCTCTCTTTCTCTCTCTCTTTCTCTCTCTATCTATTTATCTATCTCTCTCTCTCTCTCACCCACATTTTCACACTCTCACACATCGTTGATTTCTACTCCATTTTTTTTGTTTATTTATATAAAGGTGATGATACTCGTGATATTATTCTCGTTAGCCTGTATAAATATTCTATCGTGAAATCTTACGAGGAAGAGAGAAGAACGCATTCATCACAGACACCGTACAGTATATAATGATAATAATAATAATAATAATAATAATAGTAATAATAGTAATAATAATAATAATAATAATAATAATAATAATAATAATAATAATAATAATAATAATAATAATAATAATAATAATAATAATAATAATACATATAATAATAATAATAATAATAGTAATGATAATAATAATAATAATGACAACGCGTTGAATAATTCACAACGTTATTTCTACCGAGTATCGTGCTACGAATAATGCAAGAAAGAAAGTTAATGAATGCAATAAATGAACAATAAATAAACAATAAATAAATAAATACTGGACAACGAACAGTTGTTAATTGCTAATGAACGAGTGGAGCCCGACGTAATCGAAGAATAATATGGCTTACCCTTTGATACCTCACTTACTTAAAAAATCGAGCTAAATCGAGTTATCTCGGTTTTCCATATTTCGTACTTTCCTTCCACCCCTCCAACCCCCCCCGCCTCTCATATTTCTGTTATCGATAAGTCTATTTAAATATTGCACTTCCCGGCAGGGGTTTGTTTATCACGCGTCGAACACGACGTCGTGTTTCACCCACCGTAAATTAATGACGGACGATACTCCGGAAAGAAGTAGAAGAAAAACAAAGAAGTCTCTTTTTAACGGCTACAGCGTCCGATCGCAATCAGCTCGGTATCTCACGCTCTGTATCAATGTTTGTTTTTTTTTTTTTGCTTTTTGTATGTGTGTTTTTTTTCATTGCGTTTTTTTGTTGGTTGTTGGTTGCAAAATTTCGATAACACAGTTTTACAATACTAATGTATAATTATCGCGGGTACAATGCAATAACTTTGCTTAGGCCCGCTACGCACTGTCAACTTGGTCGCCGGGGACTCGGTCGACGACAACAATCGATCTCGATCATTCATATGTGGATTTACGCGCTTACGTAAGAAAACGTATTGTCGCCGTCGACCGAGTCGCCGTCGACCGAGTCGCCGTCGACCGAGTCGCCGTCGACCGAGTCGCCGGACCGAGTCGCCGTCGACCGAGTCGCCGTCGACCGAGTCGCCGTCGACCGAGTCGCCGTCGACCGAGTCGCCGTCGACCGAGTCGCCGTCGACCAAGTTGCCGACGACCTACCTGCCGGCGACCGAATCAAATCGATAATTACTATCACCGGCGACCAATTTGCTGGCGACCAAGTTGCCGTCGATCAAGTCGCCTGGAAAATTACTTGCGAGGCGACCAAGCTTTTCACGACCGAGTCGCTGGCGACAACGTGTTTCGTTACTTTATATATGTGTTCGGGCACTCAGTCGCCGAGATCATAATAAATAATACTGTCGCCGATGATCAAGTCGTCGTCGACCAAGTCGGCAGGGCGTAACAAGCTTTAGAGCGAATGAAAACCTGGCGCCCCAAAGACACCGATCTCGCTAACGAGATTGGGAACATCCGCACCCACGCACGATGCACCTGGATTTTTTCGATTGTTCACCACTCGTCTTATATACGCTTCCTCTTTCTTTTCACCTTGTTTCGTTTTCCGTCCCTCTCTCACTCTGTCACTCTCTCTCTCTCTCTCTCTCTCTCTCTCTCTCTCTCTCTCTCTCTCTCTCTCTTTCTCACTCGCTCTCTTTCGACTTTCCTCTTTCGACATCTGAGCAGCAGTTTATACCTATATATACGTATTTATATGTATACAATTTTATGTATATATATAATATATATATAGATATAAGTACAGTGTAAAGTACGACTTTGTTTCGACCCGTTAATGACGTCACGGCTACTTAAATTCTAAAAATTAATTGTTATTGTTATTCGAATTTATTAATTCTACCTCTTCGCTTCGATATCTCCTCAGCGTCCAACAACACCATCATTGGTCACCGGTTTTCCATATTTATTATTTTTCGCCCTTTTTCAGATGTCCTCGGGTCATTTTTTACGCCTCCAGACTCCGAGTTTTTATTTCGCCCCCCTCCCCTTTTTTTAACGAATCGGCAATTTACGAGACTCCGCGATCGATCTCGGTGAAATCGGCGTGGATCGGTATCGATCGCGGCGTCGAAAAATCGCGGTGATCGACGCACTTCGTCACTCGCTTTTCGTTGATCGGGCGTCACGTTGGAAAGTACGTTTTTGGTTTCCCGTCGAGTTTTCTTCGCGATCCTTCGGCTCGGCTTGTAAATGTTTGTATATTTGTATCAACGATTGCTGCCATCCTCGCAAATGGATATTTCGCTCATCACTTTTGCTTCGTTTGTTTATTATTTTTTTTTTTTTTTTTTTTTTTTATCTTTTTTTTTTTTTTCTTTTTTCGTTTTCTTAACGATCTTGTCTTCATCCCTTTTGTTAGCCTCGAGCGTGTTCGAATCTTTTCTCGGGTTAACTCTTTCCGCATAGGCCGACAAACCTCAACGTCGGTGCGACTTGGTCACTCTCTTTTCTTCCAGTTTCTTCGCCTCGTTTTTTTTTTTTTTTGTTACACTAGACCGACCTTTGTAACGAAAGGAAAAGCGATAAGCTGATCTAGGCTCGGCTGGAGACGTTCTACGTCCCCTCGAGAAACTTCCCTCGTGTTTCGTCATTTTTGTTTTTACGGGACTTTCGCCGCAACGTGAAAGGGAGAGACAGATTACGAAATTCTCTAGTAGAAAAATCTCAAGCAGGAAATTCTCCAGGGGGAACATCTCCACAAGAGAATTCTCTAGCAGAAAAATATCCAGCAGGAAATTCTCTAGCAGAAAAATCTCCAGCAGGAAATTCTCTAGTAGAAAATTCTCCACCGGGAAATTCTCTAGTAGAAAAATCTGCAGCAAGAAATACTCCAATAGAAAGTACTCCAGCAGAACATTTTGCTGCTCCGAGAATATCTTTAATATTAAAAAATTCTCCAGCATGAGTATCTCTGATACTGGAAAATTATCTAGCACCAAGAAATTCTCCTGTATTAGAAAATTGATGCCCATCTAAGAAACCTACGGATTGCGATGGGGCGATGAAAAAGCATTATTGAATCAAACAAAAAAATCGAATAAATCCAATTCAAAGTTGAAAAGTGATATTTCCCTCTCTCCCCTGACTCAAGTTGCGATAACGAGGATAACATTTTGGATTCAAAGACCGTAAAAGTATTCCAGCTTGTTTGGCAAAAAACAAAAAAAAAATAGTCAACCGGAGAACGAAGTATCGCAACCCGTGTCGATGCGAAGCGAAGAATGTCCATAGAGCGTATTCGAGCGCCCAATAATCGTAGCGATCGCGAGCGAAAAAAAAATTTTTTATTCAAGAAAAACGCGAAAAATATGGCAACTGGATTTCAGACCGTCGTGACGTACTGGCGGACCTCGGGAGACTCGGAGTCAATGCTGGAGAACCAAGGATCGTCGTATCTGGAGGCTTCCTCGCTTTTGGCTCTGCTGGGTCCCCTCCAACCCTCGGAAGACCGATAACGCGGGACTTCTTCGCTTTGTGATCTTTTAGCTGTAGTGATGGCGCCGCTTTTAGGTACTTCGAGGAGTGCCTTTGATCGAATCAATTGTGGCCTGACGCGTGACTTTGGATCTTCGCTGGATGCACGTACGAGATTGCCAGTTGGTAATTGTAGTCTGTCAGCGTTGATGAGATGTTTGCTCTCGGAGCGACCACGAGGGATGCGTTTTCTCGATGCCCCGTGGCTCTTGACGGTGGCTTTTTTGGGTGATGGTGGTTTCGGTCGTTTTACGGGACTGGCAGGTTCCAGTGGTGACCATACCGGAGGTGATAGATCTTCCGGCGATGAGTATCTCTTCGGTGGTGTGTTCTCCGGCGATTCGTCTTTCCAAGCTCCCTGATAGAGTGGAAAGGGTGATATGACATTGAGGAAACGCCAGCGTTCCTTATCCTCATCGTCCTCGGGTTTGGCCGGAGTGGCGAGTGGTGGAGGATAGCAGGGAGTCGGATGTTGAAGCGGCGACCTATTGGGATCCTCCTCGGCGAGACGGCCAAGATTCTCCTCCGACGGTGATCCATCATAGGGTGTCCACTTGATGTCGCTCAAGTGTTTGGGCTCGCGTTTTTTCATGCCAATCGTTGGTAGCGGTGAGTAGCCCTCGTAAGGTGCCCATTTGGCATCGGTGATCGTGATTTCCGGTGATATGAGTCTTTTAACGACGCGATTGTTGAGTCTAAGCAAACCTCTAGGGTCAGGCTCGGGTGAGATGCTTCTCCTAATGCTGTACTTCGGACGTTCCTTCAGGCTCTTGCTTTTCTCGAACGAGTCCTGGCCCTTCCGCCATTTTGAATCCTTTCGTTCAACCGGCAATGAGAAATGGGGCATTCCAGCCCACCTGGACCGTTGGGCTTTCGTACGACTCTCGTCGCTAGGACTGATCAAATCCGTAGGGCGGTCCTTGGCCTCCCACTTTTTGGAGGCCCCGGTACTAACCGCCAGATCAGCTGGACGCTCCTTTTTTGTGACCGGGGCTGCAGCCTCCGCGGGACGTTCTTTGATATCCCACTTTTTAGAGGCCCCGGTACTTATCACCACGGCTTTCTGCTGAACCAACTTTCCACGTTCTTTGGCTCTAGGGGGTCCTTCCTTGGCGGTAGTCCTGGTGTCGGCGCTGGCGTGTTTCTTCAGCTCGGGCCTTTCGGTTCTAGGCTCCTCGACGGTCATCGACGTCGCGTACATGGCTCTAGCTTCGGTATCCTGGAATCTAGACTTTTTGTCCGCAAGGGGTGACGGTGATAGGGTTGTCGTAGTTTTCGGACAGGTGCATCGGGGCTTTGGATTGGGCATTACTTCCGGCACTTGAAGGGTCCAACCGCCAACGGCTTCACCACGCGCCGCCATTCTGGAATCGTCGCTAAGGTGCTTGCGCAAGTCGTGCGGTGGCGTTAACAAGTGATCCGGAGGTATAGACCATTTGTCGGTTTCGGCGCTGTGATGCTTACGGAGATCGCCACGCTCGTGGGGCTTCTTTTCCTCGGGGGTCAAATTGTGACAGCTGCACTTGACCCTCCGGGTAGTTTCCAGATCGGTTTTCGAGGTGTGGAGCTCCCAGCGGTACTCGTTACCGTCCAGCGAACGCTTGGAACGATCCTCGGCCTCGAGTGCGTCGTCGGGCGACAGGGTACTCGAGGTCGCCCATCTTGGCTCGACGCTTCGAAACTTTCGAAGATCGGGCCTAGCCTCGTGATGATCATCGCTCGTACCTGGAGTAACCCCACTGTCGAAGAACAACGAACTTATAGCCTCGCAACTACACGCCCTCGGAGGTAACTTAATCTCCAGTGGGGTCGCCCCTATCGTATCCAAATCCTCGATCGTCCAAGAAATTGCGATCCTACGTAACTTGCCGCAGTCGTGGCAACGACCCGACTCACTGTCCCATCTTCTTATGTTAGCCTGCCCCTGCTGCTGATGATCCTGGTGCTTCTGATGATGCTGCTGCTGCTGAGGGAACTCCTGGTGGGTCCTCGAGGTTGACGGCCCTGTTGTGTCATGCTGCATTGGCCGTTTTTCCTGATGTCTCGATTCGTCAGAGGGTCGTAACGTCGCATCCGTGCTTGGCGATGCGCACGAACAGATGCGTGTAGCTCCGTCAAGCCGCCTTGGTGGGAACCGCGACTCCGGAGACAACGAGGCTCCGCTCGAGGCCGCTCCCAGTAAGACTTCCACGTTCACCGGCACCGCAACCCTGCATCGAACGAAACACGGTACAAATACTGTTCCCTTTTTTGGGGTAAGTGTGCGCACCACTTTTTCTGGATGACTATATATCTACAGTTCGTTCAAAAATATATGGTTCCTTTGTGAAATTTCGCGGGCCCTCCAAATTGGGAGTGCGCATACTTGACCCCAATGACTGTGTCCCTCCAACGGGGGAGGCTAACTATTCAAAGCGATTTCGACAGGCAGACCGTAGATTGTCATTTTTTCTTTTTTTCTTTTAGGAAACAACATTGCTCGCATTACGTACGGAGCCATTGGATCTTATAGGACGCCGTTCGTCCGCAGCCGACTCCACGGGGTCTCATATACCTTGAGCTCGGTGAAGATTTCCGTGAAGAATCCGGGCTCACTGTTGATTCGCAACATTTTGGAGCTCAGGCGATTGACGATCAGGAGGCAACGGTCCCAGAATTTGTCCTTGCTGTCCTCGACGAGGAACGGCTTCAGAGGGTAACTTATCTCGTTGCCCATGTAACTGTAGCTCAGGTAGAGACATGTCAGGACGGTAGCTTGAAGCTCTCGCTCCGTAGCTTCCTCGCCGTCGACCAATTCTCTCACTAGCATGTACACGAACACAACGTTGGCTGGGTTTATGAACGGAACGTCCTGAAACAGTTCAGCGAGTTTAGGATTTCCGGTTCTCGAATCTATGCGGTTCTCGAGTCTCAGGACGCTTTAAAATCTGGTCGGAAAGCAAATTGAGTTTTTTGATTGGGCTCACCCAGAATTTCCCTAGCTTCATTGGAGGCCTAATCGGGCAGCCTGCACGGTTCCTCACTGGCCAATCACACTTTTCTATTGAAGGCAATTACAAGCCAAAATAATGAGGACTTTCAAGGCTGCTTGAACGATGCCTTATAGACACCATGATAGCCGAATATTAGTCGCTATAAAAATGTCCATGTGTGAATAAAAATAAATAATACGATATCCTGTTGTAATTATTTTTGTTGTCATTATTTCTATTGCTATTGTTGTTGTTGCCATTCGTATTATTGTTTTTGTTGCTGTTGTTATCATTGTTGTTTATACTGCTGCTACTATTATTATTATCATTATTGTTATTGTTGTTCTTGTTATTATATTATTGCTACTATTATATTATTGAGAAAAACTGCGGAATCCGCTTGAATTTCAATATGAAGCCTATATCTATCTATCTACTGATTTCCTATAGGGATGTGCTAAAATTGAGGG
This sequence comes from Ophioninae sp. B BG-2022a, assembly GCA_030522765.1. Classification (NCBI taxonomy): domain Eukaryota; kingdom Metazoa; phylum Arthropoda; class Insecta; order Hymenoptera; family Ichneumonidae; species Ophioninae sp. B BG-2022a. Next base: position 42,025 of record JAPYZJ010001285.1, on the reverse strand, counting down.
GCCCTACATATATATTTGAGGTACGTGCCGTTCCTTGCTTTTATCAAGCTACGACGAACTGGTAGCGTTAACAAATTAGATTGGGTGCTTGCTTGGACGCCTGGAGTGACTCTGGAAGCTCCTTATCGATCGTTTAGTTTCGAAAATTGCCACGTAGCAACGTCTCGAACATTCGCGACCGGATTATTCATAATGGGCTCGACATCACGAAGATTATATAAATTGGCCGAGTGAAACTCGGATTTATGACGTTTTCTCACGAAACTCAAGTTTTCCATACATTATGCAAGACCCTCCCCGGAGAATTAAAACCGCGTCTTACCCAATACCAGGGCCATCGGAAAGACGCGAATCAGTATCGATGGAGTGCAATGAAAATTCATTCTTTCAAATTGATTCTATTTAGTCGAGTAATTTGGACTATGAAAGTCAGTTCAATGAACTTTACGACCGAAAACCACAAAAAAACATTAAATCCAAAAAATAAATTAAATCCAAAAAGCTAAGACAAAAAATGGAAACCAAAAAATCGAAAAAATAGCATTAACAAGAAAATATCGTGATGAAAACTATTTTTATAATAATATTATCGTAAAATAATGATTATTCGGATTTAATGAAATTTACCTTAATACTTTTCTTTTAAATTAGCATATTCATTGAAGTAATATCAAATAATGTGGCGTATATTAATATAAAATATCATCAAATATCATTATGAAATATTATTATAAAAATAATTAATATTCATAATTAATAAAATTGAATTGACCAAATTATTAATTTATTTCTATTGCATTATTTAATTAATATGAGATAATAATGAAAATCGAAATTATCACGAAATGATCCATTCATAATTTACGAAAATTCCTCAAGCGCAAATAAGAATAGAAAAACGAGGACAAGTCAAGACTTTTCCAACCCTGGAATCAGTACAATCGACGATAATCCCTCAACGATTATCGCGAAGCATAAAGCTGCGTTTACCTCTGGAGTATCCACTTTCAAAGATCGTCAGAATGGGTTGGAAGATCGATTACGCGTTCACCGATCGCACCCCGTTCTGGGTTTCAGTGTTGAGCGGAGCGATAAATAATCGTGCTCGTCATCATCGTGATGCTGATGATTATTAACATGGCACGAGGATCATTAGGTAGGCCCCGATCGAGTCGTTCGCGAGTCATTAGCGAATTGGGACGTGGCTGACGACCCGATTTAATAATAGTACAAGTCATACCGTGTATGAGAGGCCTATCAGGGTAGATTGGCAAGCTGGAACGTGGGGTACCTAGGAGGAGTTACTTAGAGTGGTATGCAGCTCGGAATTGGTCGATGGTGTGTGTACACGTGGAACAACAAAAAGATGACGGTTATCCAGGAGGATCGATGCCCTCGATACAAACGTGTTTTCCTATCTATACAACAACCCTCCGATAGCCATCCATCCACCTGCAGTGTTGGCTGGTTTGCTGGTGGAGCATGCGAATTGAACACACAGGCCTCTTCGCGACCGCCTAGTCTCATTGAAAGCGGCGTTCGAGCTTGGAAGCTCTTCTGGATCGCTACAGCATCCCAGCATTCGTCCACGCCCCATGGCGCCTCAAGGTTTGTGCATACGCCACGTTTAACCAGCTTGCTCAACCGGCCAGTTTTATCATAGTACGACTCTCCATCTCTCTTCGTACCAGCTATCAGAGAAGAAGCTTTTCGCGGTAATATAAACAGCTTACGCTTCAAAGTACTCGGGGAAAGTCAGCTCGGGACGAAGATACGTTGACAGGTCGGAAAAACGATGAGGGCAGAGCACCCTGACTCGGTTCATCCTCTCGAGCAAATAGCCTCGAGTGCCAACGCTGCACCTGGTTTATTCAATTACCGTAGAGCAATGTGACCAAGCCCTAAGTGCTTTGACCGGTACCCATCGTCAACCCAGTCTTTGTCATCTCCCGAGTCTTTATCGTGTCCCTAAATACTAGGGACCTAGTAAATCAAGCTTTGAGGCAGCAGGTCTTCGAAAAGGCAAAGCGTGAGTGAACCTTCTGGTTGGCTCTTGATGCATTCTGCGGGTTGCTGATTGCCTGGATCGGGTCGTTTTGGCAGTTAAAAGGGTAGCGTTGGTAATGGATTTTGAGGATTTTAGCAGTTGACGGCGGTTAAATATCTTTTGTTCCGTATTTCTCATTGGATTTGATGGATCTCGACTGTGGAATCGTGTATGCGGACGTGGCCGTGTTGGTTTTAGGATGTTATCCACAGGATGGACATCAAGACTCTGATTCCATCAAGAATCAGATTCAGATTCAGATTCTATCGAAAAACACATTTAGATTCAGATTCTATCAAGAAGCAAATTCAGATTCAGGTTCCATTAAGAAGCAGATGCAGATTCAGATTCCATCAAGAAGAAGATTTAGATTCAGGTTCCATCAAGAAGCAGATGCAGATTCAGATTCCATCAAGAAGAAGATTTAGATTCAGGTTCCATCAAGAATTAAATTCAGATTCAGGTTCAATCAAGAATCAGATTCAGATTCCATCGAGAATCAAATTCCGATTCAGGTTCCATCAAGAAGCAGATTTAGATTTAGATTCTATCTAGAAGCAGATTCAGATTGAGGTTCCATCAAGAATGAAATTCAGATTCAGGTTCCATCAAGAAGCAGATGCAGATTCAGATTCCATCAAGAATCAAATTCAGATTCAGGTTCCATCAAGGAACAGATTAAAATACAGATTCTATCCAGAACCAGCTTCAGATTCATCTACCATCATATTCAGATTCATATCCGATTTCATATTCTACTAGGGAACGTGCGAATCATTTACGATTCCAAAATATACCTTTTACCTCGGATTTCAATGAGGGGGAGGGGGCTTAAAACCAAATGGACAACAATTTTAGTAGGAGAATTAATCAATCAATTGGATATACATTGGACCGCTACAATTTCTCCTGAACCGAAGCCATCATAGATCAGGCTTTCGAGAAAATGATCAGGAAGCTGGATGTTCCCGGCAGGCAGATGGGATCCGATTTCTCAATGATATCGAGGGCAAAACAAACGTCATAGGATTGAAATGCAGTCTGGAGTGTGAAAAACGGAAAGGCTGAGTTGGGGGTTGTTGGGTGAGGAAACGCAGAGGGTAAAAACGCGTCGTGGAATGGAACGATTGTAGCGACGCTGGGGAGGCATCCAAGGCGACGTTGGTTGCCATGGTTCGGTCGATATTCGCAGGGGTTAGCGCCCTGTTCGGCCCCAGCTGTGGCCCCCAGCCGTATTTCAATCGTTCGCGGTTATTTTCTTTTAACCGAAGGTGGATAATTATTTAATTGAATCAGCGATACGGGTCTCATTGGGGTAAACGTACATGGCTGATCGGTGGGTCGGTCACGGTTTTACGACAGGTGAACCCTGGCTCTGATGGCGATTCGAATTATCCGTTTGAAATCAGACGGCGAAAAGGAAGGAATTGGATCGGACGTGGAATTTTCACAATTGGATCAAGAGCGATCGATAGACTGAGCTGCTAAGATCATTGAGTAAAATGGCTGTCCAACCTATGATGAAACATCAAGACTAAAAACCACAAATAAGAATCAAAGAAAAAAGAGCTTTTTAGGAAACAATCAATTATTGGACCACTTTGATGGGTGGTGATCACGGCAACATCATTTTCATTAGGTATCAGGTCTAGTGGAAAGTTCACTTCGTTTCTATGACAATTTTCGACACGTGGGCAAACATTTATGTAGCGCATATTTGGCTCTCTATTTTTGTCGCTTGATATATACGTAATGACGAAGCGAGTTAACTGAAACAAAGTTGATTATAAATCAAAAATCAAAATTGACACATTATACGGCGTCGTGATAAGGCTAGGCCATACGCCGCTTTGGGGACCCTTAAAAAAATAGTAGAACTAGGTTGATGAATACTGTTACATCCGCCATATTCCCCGGACTTAGCACCCTCCGATCATCACTCATTTTTGTTCTTACAACATATTTTTGAAGGTCAAAAAATTTTAACATGAAAAAGATATCGAACAATCACCAGATTAATTTTTCGCATCGAAATATCAAACATTATTCAAAAATGGGATATACAAATTTCCCCCACGGTGGTGAGAATTAATTAATAACAATGGCAATACTTATTTCAATTCGAATAAATTAATATTCAGTAAAATTATTAACAGTAATATACCTAATGGTTTTAATCAACGAGAAACTAATCTACATTTTGTCAAAATTGAATTTATTTAATTGATAAAATTATTAATACTTAAAAATACTTTTTAAAAATGAATATTAAATTATTGAATCAATTTAATACTTAAAGAGGTAAATTGATTAAATATTCATTAATTAAATAAACGTAATTTAATTAAGGTTATTGACGGTAGGAGTAAATTGTATTTTGTTTTATTCCAAAAAAGGATAGAACTTTACGGTAGACCTAATATTTTACAATCTCAGTTAGATTTCTACACAGGTGGTCTTTATTGCCCGAACCACGCAAATTCTTCAGTTTCCAGTCATGATGACGCCAACGCCACGTGTTGACTATTTTTCGATGACCTAACTTTTGGACAAAGTTCGCGACGACTTTACGTCACTGAGAAATGTGAACGAAAAGACAAAACGTGTCAAGATCGTGAACTACACGTGAGGCTGTCTCTAACACGTGATTAACACTCAAGATCATACACGATAGCTTGTAATTGGATTACCGATGTCCTCTCGTGACGCACGGACGTTACGAAGACTATTGTGTCTCCGAACAAAAATCGATGAACGAATATAGAGACTGGAGATTTTCAGCCATTCGTATTCATAAAATGTTGAATATCGGACGACCCTTTTGACAGCAAAACTCAAAAACGCTAATGGAAGAGAGATTTTTCAAAAATGAAACGTACTTAACGTTAAATAAAACATGGTGGATTTGACCACAAAAAATGTGGGTGTCTGTGAGTAACATGGGTTCGAACATTTTTGAGGTTATGACGATTTACGTCTTACCTCATTACGATTTACGTCTTCAATTTAGGTTTTTTTTTGTTCGTTAACTATGTTACTTGTTTTTTTATACTTGACGTCATGAATGTGATAATAAATCGATAAATATTAAATATTCAATTTTTGTCATTTTGCGATCAGCTTTATAATTTGAATCATTCACGTGTAACGCGTAAAATAATAATTAATAATTTTTTATATCATAAATAAATTATCATAAAATCATAAATGAATAATTATAAAGCTGTAAATAAATAATTTGAAAAATCGTAAAAAATAAAGGGCTCATAACATTTTTTCATTTTCAAAAGAAAGTATTCCATAATGCTGCCTGTCCGCCACGAAATATTTCCAAAATTCTGAACATTCGCTGTCAAAGTAACCACGAACATAACGAGACTGGCAGATGTATGCGTGTACGCACACGCACCAACAGATACGTCTGCGTCGTCAAGTGAAAGAGAACTACCGTCAGGGTCTGAAATTTGTGGTCAATGACCGCGCACGGTCGACGGAGCTTCGCCGGGCTGTAAATTTTGCGGGGGTTGCTGGAGGTTGGATCACTACCGATGAGACTACAAAACCCGCGTCTGCTCCGTTACAAACGTCCATGTTGTTCTATACGTTCATTCCACTCCGACCAAAGGTACGACGACGTCGAGAACGAAAGAGAGGCCTTGAAATGTGGATTTTAGTGATTGAAGGAAAACCTCGATCGAACCAAGTCCGGCAGAAGCTTCAATTTGCCGGAAAATGAAAACGCAGTTTTTTTAAAAAAATGTTAAATCGTTGTGCCAAAAAGAGTAAGGGAGACATTTTTTTTATCGTATTATCTTTTATTTATCTATTATTTATGATTAATTTAAATATTTCTTTATATTCGATTATTTATTATTTAATTTTTGATTCGATAAATAAATACTATAAATTTTGTTATGATATTTATTGGATTAAATAAAAAATCATCAAAAAAAGCTTGGTTTTCTGAACATCCCAGTGGGCTCCCCCCTTAAAAGAATGTGGTGACCTCTCCTCGACCGATTTTTCTGACTAGACAACCTTGCATAAAATATTCGGCGCTCGAATGCACATCGTTCTTCATCCAAGTGTCATCATCACTCTAGATACTGAAATATCTCGAAGCGAAACCTTTATTCGTGTAGGGTGCGGTATACAAGTTTTCATGAAGTTATTGATATTTTCATTTTAGTCATAATTTGTTCATATTGTTTTTATTGGTTTTATTGATATTTTTATTTTTGTCGTAATTTGGTGATATTCATATTGTTTCTATTGCTTGTATCAATATTTTTATTTTGCTTATAATTTTTTTATATTTTTATTGTTTCTATTATCTTTATTGATATTTTTATTTTTATAATAATTTATTAATATTTACATTCCTTCCTATTTGTTATTTCTTGACTCTTCATTTTGTTCTTTTCAGGATTGTGAAGTGAACGTGGAGCATATGGAGGAAGCAAATGGGAAATGCCTTTTCCAGTCTGACACATATGGCACACAATCCCCTTCGACTAATTCTCTAGACAGCCATATTGCGAAAGTCCTGCGACCCTTTCCCTTTATCATACTCGTTACCTTTGACACAAGGGCCTATTTCTCCCTCTCGAAGAACGGAAATTCACGAATCGAACCCAAACAAACACTTCCCCTCTGTGAAATGTTCGATTGTGGCCTTGAAGTTTTCAGTGTTGGAATTTAATGGACGTTCATGTTGCAGATTTATATTTTCTTATTTTTTTAACATGCTAATTAAGAGAAAGCAAATAAATGTAACATTACAAATATCAATATATTATTATTAAAATAAAAATATTAATAAAACCGATATAAATGTCAACAGATAATAATCGAAATAAAAACACCAATAAAATCAATAAAAACAATACAAATATCGAAAAATAATGATCAAAAAAAATATATCAATAAAATCAATAAACACGGTATAAATATTAACGGATTATTTATTAAAATAAAAATATTAATAAAACCAATTCTACAAGTATAAATATCAACAAATAACAACCAAAATAAAAATATCAACAAAGTAAATGGAAATTTGATATTCGCATTTGATAACTGATAAAAAGCCACTGACCTGCCATCCCTGAAGAAGCAAACTCCTGTCGACCGTTCTGAGCCACATAACGGCGTCACCAGCCTGAAAGTCCCGGAGTCTCGTGCACTTTCCGTGGAGATATACGCCGAGGCACTTGAGTAATTCCGAGGTTGACGCTTGAATCACAGTTTTCCTAGGTGGCAGGGGCTTTTGCACGAGTTTCTCACACGCTGGATTGTGCGTAGTGTGATTGTTGTTGGATAACGCTGGTTTGGTCTGCATCAAACGTCAAACAAGGTGACCGTGACGTCATTGTTGATAAACATTTTTTGTTTTTTTTTGTCTTTTTTACACGGTTTTTGGGTTTGTTTGGGTTTCAAAGAGGGATTATAGATCGAGTTGAAGCTAGTTGGAAATTCCGGACAAGACTGAGGGTCCACGCGATATTGCGGGTCGAAAGCCAATAGCTGGTTGCGCTGATAACATTCTTATCACAGCAAAAGGAAAAAAAAACGTCGATGCACGTTGTCGACTTTTGTTTATATGAATCGTTCGTGTGAATGAACGTTACAATAGAATTGATGAGGTGTCAAGGTCACAGCTGTTATTCTACATTAAACTTTGTTCAATGATGATAAAGCCTGATCGATAACGACCGTGAGACAGCTCGGATCATATGACGTATTCGTGACGTTTGCAAATCGAATGTTTTCAATTTACTCGGTCACTGAAGGCTTCCAAGGCTTTGGAGGAAGTTTCGAGGTTAAAATTGTCGTGATAATGACCAGCGATGTCAATGGAGAATGAGCAATGCCGATGGTAGCGATTTATCAACCGGGGACCCCAAAGACGATGACTACGGCCCGTTGGGTAAAAGCGTGTGCTGTAGAATTCCTTCCCGAAGAATGTTTGAGAGTGAATTTAAACGCCAGCTGGTTGATAAAGGTGTCCTCCAAAATGCCTTTTAGGAAAAAGTGAGTTATCCAAGGCGGGTCATGGACAAATTTCAATTGAACGAAAACACATGTCGAAAATAACTACTCTGGGGAAAGAAAGTTTTGGACCGCGGTATTGGGGTGTCGTATTGTTCGGACGAAGTTTTTTTTTGGACACGTTCTTCATTCAATGATACTTGGTCTAGCTATACTAATGGACGGATTCAGCTGAACGTAAAACACAGGGTTAAGGCCCACTGTGTTCCGGATTACGCGATTTAATTTGTGGAATGTATGCCTCGGATGTGCCAGGCGATTATTAATGATGAAGGCCTTAGGGCTACCTGTCAATAATAAAGCATCACGACTTATATCATGAAGTATATGTCTAAATTTTTTCAATACGTTCGTCCTAATAGTTTTATCGTTTTGCCGTACACGCCAACGCAACATTGAGTGTTTACGTGAAGAAGAGTGCCTAGACATAAATAGCATTCTCTTATTGTAGATATGAACTACCCAGGGAGTATCAGCCCTTTTTTAATTTACTTCATCCAACCTGACGAAGCATTAATAGATTTTTTTTTGAAGAATGATTCCAAAATCAAACCCAACAATTTACGAAAAATGTTGAAATTTACTTAGTGATATTGTACACTCTTGAAGAATCACTCCAATATTTTCGTCCACGTTTAATCTTGCGATTAATAATAAATATAGCATCATAGCCCATACAATCTACTATATAGTTATTTTTTCTCATTGCTTCGTCCGGAACAGTATTTGAGTTTTCCCGTACACGCTCTTATCGAACAGGCCATATCTAAAGCTGGTTGATCAACGTACCATCAATACCATGACACAACGGTTCAGGTTTTTTCCTCGAGCACTAAGAAACGCTGAAATTCGACACATTCTCACTTGTACGAAAAAAAAACCCAAAATAAAAGACAAAAAATCTTCTCCGCGAGGGAACAAAATGCGTTTTTTGGTCAAATCGAATTTTCAAATTCACTTTTGTCGTTCGTGCAACTTGAAAAGACTTGAAAAAACTTGACTTTTCGCGATTTTTGTATTATTGATGCCCGAGACTAATGGAAAGCGAAGCACGGTAGCCGTGTAAATCAGCCGGTGCCCGAGCGATCGTTACTCTAGTAATTCACGATAATCGATTCGCGGTACCCTCGACCGCACGAGGCGATAGTTTCTGTCTCACACAAATGCCCGTTTACGATTGTTTTTATGCGCTCGGCCGTCGCGCAGGCATCGAATTTCTCGACGGCCATACGACCCGTCAGGTAAACGTTTCACCTCCTCCCAAAATGCGGGCGATTGAATACTGTTGCGTACCAATAAAAAAAATTAATAATAATAACAATAATAATAATAATATTTTAATAATAATAATAACAATAAAGATAATAAAAAATAACGGTAGTATTGTCATGGTCCGATAAAAAAAGAAAGCAATTTTTATTTAAATATATATTTTCAATTAAATTAATTTCAGTGTTTGGAATTCCAAATTTGTTCTGTTATTTTTGCAATTTTTGTAATTTAAAATTCATTGGATTTTAATTTTTGCCATTTTAAAATGTAATTTATCTTAATTTTAACAATTTCAATTATTTCAGTTTACGACATGAAATTAATTTTATTCTAATTCTTACAATCTAAAATTTGTTTGTTTTCAAATTTGGTATGTAATTTTAATAAATACGTCGTTTGTACCGTCACTTGTAGATAAAAAAAGTTTAAATGGATTTTTTTAAGATAGTTTGAAACGTCACGTTCCGATAAATAAGTAAAATTAAATCAATTTAAAAAAATGTCAATCGTACTATCACTTTTCGATAAGAAAAGAACGTGCATTGTACCGACCATATCGGATAGAATAAAATAAAATAAAATGATGTTACGATTTAAAAAAGCAACGAGGATCGTATCGTAACAGTCCAATAAAAAAACCATTTTTAAAAATCTAAACAAAATGCATATCAGCCACATTTCAGTAAACAAAGAAAATAAGGATCGTACCGTCACTTTCCAAAGCAAAAAATAAATAAATGAAAGAAGCCTATGGGACTCTCGCGTTTTGATTAAAAAAAAAAGTGCGATTCGTATCGTCACGTTCTGATAAAAAGAGGGACAGAAAAATACATAGACCATACAGTTGAGTATGATTTTTAAAAAAGGCAAAATTAAAAAAATTTGATCGACAGTTTTTATACATGGGGGATTTGCGATTGATGGATTTGTTTGGGTTAGTTTGTGTTTATTTTGTTATTTTCGTTAGTTTGGGTTTGTTTGGGTTTGAGATATTGGAGGTGAGGAAGGCAATAGAAACATATGTAAAATCGAGTAAATTCATATTGAATTCGACTCACCTGAGGTGTCTGTATATTCTTGTTCTTATCGACGATTGGAATATTGTCGAGTGGCTGACGAAAGGTGATATTTTTATTTTTGTTATCGAGTTTTTTCTTGTTGTTATTAGCGGTGCTGAATCGTTTCCACGAGAGTGCATTGATGAACAATGAGTGTTTCTTGAGGTTCTTTTCGAGTGCGATTTTTTCGGAGATGATGCGAGCATTGCCATTGTTATTGAGATTGATATTGTTGTTTTGTAGTGAATTATTATTGGTGGGTGGATGATTATTTTGGGCGGTGGGTGCCGGTGCTACGGCAGCGACGCTTTTGTTTTCGCGATTTTTCGCGTTGTTCAATTGCTCGTAATTGAAGTTATTGAGGGTAAAATCGGTTGTTTGAGGATGATGTCCAGTGGTGGTATATCCGGATGGGCGTCGATCGCGAGGGCTGAACGATAGTACGGTGCCCATGTTGGAGGACTGATTGTTGCTGGGTTCGCTGCTCTGATGTTGAAGTTGATGATGATGTTGATGATGATGATGATGTCCGGTTTGAAGCGATTGAATTTGGCTCTGGCTGTGACTCTTAGTCAGCTGAGGCTGATCCCGTTGTCCGGTTGGATGAAGCTGATGTTGGGACTGCGATTGTTGCTGCTGCTGTTGGGTCTGCTGTTGTTGTTGTTGGCTCTGCTGTTTACCGTTGTTTTGAGGCGGCAGGGGTGGAGGGGGTGGCCGAGGAGGACTGAGAGTTGTGATCCTCGGTGGTGGTGGAGGTGCCCAAGAAATCGAGACCTCCCTTGAGGGTCCCGTCAGCGGGGTTGCATCCCCTGGCTCTATGGCCTCCTCCACGACGGGACCCACAACTTCGCTCAACCGTCCTCCCAGCCTGCTGCCTTATTTCCTCGGGGCAATCCTATACCTCTCTTCCCCCCTCACTCCTTCACCCTCACCCTCACCCTCAAATTTCACCCCCTCAATGTTCCCTCAAGAACTCCGGGCGACGACACTTTCGCCTTTTCGTTTCTTCACGATTCTCCCTGGTCGGGCCAAACGGTGTTATCGGCCACGATGTAGACGCACGCACCCTCCGCTTCCTCCTTCACCAACGAACTTGGCGAACACGCCGAGCGCAATGGCGCTCGATCAATAACACACGACGGTCAAACGACGCGGCCTCAAGCTCTTTTTATTTTTTCGAGGCTCTTAGGCCTCCTCCGAAAACAGTCTTGATCTTGATCAGCACACAGGGTTTGGCACACTGGAAAGGGGAGAGAGAGAAAGATTTATCTCTCTCTCTCTCTCTCTCTCTCTCTCTCGCTTTTTCTCTCTTCTTTCTCTCTCGTTCTCTTTCTGTCTCTTCGTCCGTCTGGATTCGTATAGTTTTTCCTTCGCGTTCTTTCTAGGGTCTCCTCGATCCTAAGGGATGCTCAAGATTCTGTGGGGTTGACTGCGCCCCCAGACGTCGAAAATGGTAGTCGTTGATGTCACGGTATGTCGGCCAACGATGAAAATGGCGAGCAGACGATCGATCTCTCTCTTTCTCTTTCTCTCTTCTCTCTGGTCTTCGTCGCACGAGTTTTTTATACGTAGAATTACGTTAGTACACTCGTGATCATTCAGGCGCCGTTTGATTCACGATAAACTCGTACGAAAACCCGGAAACTCAAGGTAAACGTAAAGAAAAAAGAACAGAAAACGGATCACTTGAGTTTTTGTTTTTTTTTTTCGTTCTGTATGAAATTCCACCACCAGATGAGGTTTAACGACTCCGAGTCCTGACGAGCTCGAACTAGGATATATCTTCCAGGTCGTTCGAGGCGAAACGTCGTGCCCAAACTAACCCAAACTCACTTTAACCCTGGACGAACCCAAAAACGGTACCCCCTGGTGGTAAAACTGTGCAAGACCTCGAAGATGTCCAATATTGGGTTGGTCTTCTGGTCCTCTTCAGTGTCGTGTCCGCACTATCGTCGATGACGATAAAAACTGTCGTCTTCGAGACGACCTAAAGCCTCGATTACACGATAATCCTCTCTCCCTCTCGTAGCCTCCCTTAACTCCTCCCTTAGACGTGTTGATCACCCTCCCTCCCTCCCTCTCTCTCGCTCTCTCTCTCTCTCTCTCTCTCTTCGACTATTCTTTTCTCTCGCGCCAGGACACGAGCAGGAGAGCTGCCAACTCTCGTCGCAACCTCGCTGCCAGTGTGCCCGCTCTCACAGCCGACCAGTCAACATCTCTCAAACTATGTACGATCGGATATGCATGTGAGGACACACCGACGTTCTCTCTCTCTCTCTCTCTCTTTCTCTCTCTCGTACGCCCCATAGAATCACCTCGTGCGCGCGCAATCGTTCGATAAACGCAAACGGCGAACGTCGATTGTCGGGGGTGGTGACGAGATGGCGGCGATGCTGCTGCTGCTACTCCTGGTGGTGGTGGTGGTGGTGGTGGCGGCGGCGGTGGCGACGCGAAGTAGCGAGGGGGCTGCCGACCGAGCAATAAGGGTGAGTGTGGGCGAAAGCGATATGATCGAGAGTGTGAACTTATTTATATATATATATATATATATATATATATATGCATATTTGTTTTTTTATATATGAATCTTCATTCGCAAATAATTTTTATTTTTTATATTTTATTTTAATATATTCTGATTAATAAAAGTATTGTTAGGAATATTTATTTTTGTAAGTATTAACTCTTATATAAATATTTACATAAGTTATTGTTTATAGGAATTAATATTGTATATATATGTATTTATTTATTCATTTAAATCCATGTATTTTCATTAGTAAATTTTTATTTAAAACTTTATTGGACATATTTTGAGTAATAAAAGCATTGTTGAAAATATATCTTTTTGTCAGTGTTAACTCTGTTATATTTATTATTCAGATAAGATACTGTTTATAAAAATTAATATTTTTAGAAATCTTTTAAATAAAAATATAGCTTATGACATTTTTTTCGTAAATTGAAAATTTGCAAATATATTTGAATTAAATATTGTACAAAATATTTTTGTTTTGTAAATAAATAAATAAAAACAAAATTTTTTAAATATATAAACAGATATATATACACAAGAATCAATACTCTTGAGTATATATATTTATTTATTTATTTATTTATATATACAGACAAAACAGTTTTAGAAAAACATCTAAAAAATTTCTTTATTCAAAAATAATGAAACGATTTATTATTAAATAATCAATTCCTTTGTATTGCTATATATTGCAGTATATATTTAGACTGGATGGGACGAGGGATGGGGTGGCTGGAAGCTCGAGGGTTGAACCAGGATACCACTGAGAAAAGGAAGAAGGATTCTTGTGGCTGAGCCTGAGACCAGACACCCTCGAGGGCTACAAGAAAATCTAGAGGAATAGTTAAATATTGAAAACGATTGAAACGTAATAAATACTTATTATTTATTTTATTATTTATTTATAATAATTTTTTTTTCCTTTTTGGGTCAAATTATGATTATCAGTATAATATTCATCTTTTCATCCGAATTCCAACAGTTCGACCATCGCCACATCCACCCGTTCCACATTCCAGAAAAAATCCGAATTTTTACGTCGTTCTCTATTTTCCGCGCTCGCTATTGACACAAAGGCACGAGAACAAACGATGGATTTGAATGCCATTGTTCACCGTTTGGTCGTCCTCATCGTAGAGAAATTCCGTTCACGGTTGTGGGCATAATGGAGCTCCCTGGCCCGTAAACTTACCCAATTTGGTCATTATCCACTTTCGTATCTGGAAAACGGGAGAAGGAGCACGCGGCCGAACAAAATGGCAAATAAATAGGGACATTGAACCAACGATCTGTTACCCTCGGAGCAGCAAACGTTACGTCATGTCGCTCAATGGAAAATAGACCTGCTCGCTTTTCCGAACAACTTTCGGGTCCCAAGTACACGATCTGTTCTTTTTACTTATTTTTCCAAAATTTTGAGAATATCAAAATTCTATTTTTTTATTATATTCAAATCATTTCTTATTTTTCTTTTTTTAGTATCTATTCTTCAACAGTAAAATAAAGAATAAACAATTTTTTTCATTTTCTATTCTTTATTTTACAGGAGTAAAATAAAAAATGAAAAATAGAAAAAGAAACAATTATTTAAATGTAACAAAAAATAATTAAAAATGACTAAATCTTATTTTATAATTTTTTAAATTATTTTTCATGACTTACTATTTATTTATTTCTATTTTCGATAATCATTTACTTATTTTTTATTTCATTTTTTAATTATATTTAAATATTCCATTCATTTTGTACTGTATTTGAAATGATTGTATTTTTATTCTCCAATGAAAGATGCTGAATTCATTAGATCTTTAATTTTTGTAATCGACAACGAAATATTTCCCATTTCTTCTGAAAGCTGATTTTTCATTCAACTGTCAATGAGTTTGTTTGAATTTGTTTGGGTTCGACTGAAAAACCTTAATTCGTGGTCAATTTATCGATTCCTCTTGGAAGGAGGCTCGAAATAGCAATGTCGAGATTAAATCGGACATCGTGACCCCGAGGTGGCTAACTGACGTTGTAACGCCGGGTCCCACCTCGTGTGTGATTCGTGGACGATTTGCACTTGCGTTTCCGCAAGCATGCATTTTCGGGCCGGAAATGGACTCGCTCAATGCGACTGCGAAATATTGACTGGCACGTGAGTGAGTTTCACGAGTGAGGTCAGTTTGTTTGGGTTTGTTTGGCAAATTTAAATACATTTTATTTACTTGAATAAAAAATATAAGTAAATTTTGGGAGTGATGTGAGGCTGCGTGCAGACGTGCGAGCGAGTGGAGTCGCCCAGTGGATACGGTTTTGTCTGGACGGACAATACGGGACGGTCGAAAATATCATTGTACATTGAACGATGCGTATTGGAACGAAATATGCAACGATGGAGTAGGCTGATGCAAATGAAAGCGTGTTGATTTGAGGCTTCTTGGATCTGCTCACCAATACTGAGATGGGTGACCGTAGAACGAATCGAGCAGATTCGGCCAGGAGCCAGGATTCGGATGGGTGATCGCTCAACTAATTGTGAAAATCTTGGGATCAATACTCGGATGAGTGACCGCTTAGATAATTGTGAAAATCTCGTGGCCAATTTTCGGTTGGGTGACCGCTTGGAATATCGATTAGATTTCGCGGTCAATACTCGGATGGGTGACCGTTCAGCTACTCTTGTATATCTCGTGGCCAATGCTCGGATGGGTGACCGCTGGGGTAATCGAGTAGATTTCGCGCCCACTACTCGGATGGGTGACCGCTTGGAAAATTATTAAACTATTATTCATTGTTAAAATTTATTAATTTGTAATGAATTGTTAAAATTGATAAAATATTAAGTTCTTATCAATCTTTCAAAAAGTTAATTAATTAACACGAGTTAAACTTTCAACAGATTTCTTGTTTTCTTTTTGTTAAATTTAAACGCGAATTAACGACCCATTGAAAAAAAAAAAAAATGCGCACTCTTGCCCCGCTCCACTCTGATCCTGATTGTAATAACGGTGTGCACACGTAAGCATACACACGACGCGTATATGCAATACAGGCCATACGTGTCAACGATTGCAAAAGCGTCGATGGAAAAATGGGAACGTAAGGTGTTATCGGAGCGATGCATCGGCGCTAAAAATATAAAGAGGTATCTCCGTACAGGGCTCTCATCCCGTCGGTGTAAAACTACCGAGCGAACCCCTCTCGCTCTCTTTCTCATTCTCTCGGGTCGAATGCAATATCGATGTGACCTCGATATGACAAAGCTCGACCAGCATGTACCAAGATCCCACCACCTATCTGCATTACGTAATCGAGGATTTTGCAACAGGCGATCATTTCGCGTTTATCGGAGAGAAGCGTCCACGCTGGCCTGACCCCGCGCCTGTGCAATCAATTTTTTATTCTTTTCCGTACTTCCAACCAAATTTTCAACCTAGTGTTATAATTTGAAAAAAAATAATTATCGCGTAGACAAATTTATAGGTTTCAATTTTTTATTGTAAACTACAGTTGAATAATTATACTAATAATTTAATGACACTAAGTACGATAATTGTGATATTATTTTTTTCGGATAACAATAAATAAAAACAAATTATGTTGGACAATAATATATAATAATTAAAAAACGTACGATAATTATCATAATTTGATGACCTTTGTATGGATCCTCCCTTTTTTCCTTTTAGTACTTTCGACCAAATTTGGAAGATTGTGTTATAATTCGAAGAAAAAAAAAATCATGTGGACAAATTTATAAGTTTCAATTTTGGATTGTAAACTACAGTTAAATAATTGTAACAATTTAATGACACGACGCATAATAGTAATCGTTTTTTCATAATTATTAATTAAAACAATTAAGTAGAACAATTATGCCTAATAATTTAAAATCCACAGAGTATAATAATTATAATAATAAATTGGTATATAATACTGTATATATAATAATTATTATTATAGTCATATAATTATTTAAATGTATTAAATACGGTAAAAATAATTAAGTAATTGTAATAATTAAAAATTATAAATAACGATTGAATAATTGTCACAATTACAAACTATAAACTGCTGAAGTGGAAACAAATTATCAAAAATTAATACACTTGATTGAGTCGTTATACTACAACAAAAATTATATATACAAAATTTATAAAAAAAAATTTCAAATTATTATGTACAAAATTAGGCAAATGATTTTTTTTAATAAAAAAGAAATCTGTCGAAATTTTGCGCATCGAAAAAGACTGAAACACCTCCCCCCCCCCCCCCTCTGCTCCCGGAAATTATTCTTTCAACCCTCCGCGATTGGAGCGCCATTGAAAATGAAGCTTTGGAAGAGTTCTCCATAAAATATCCGTCCCATGGGAAAATCCGAGATTAAACGATTTATAGTTTGGTCGTATGACTCTCGGTGAGTCTCGAAGATTGCCGGGGAGATTGACGGATGGAACGAGAGGGCGAACGCGAGAATAAAATTTTTGTCTCGTTCTCCGTTTCTAAACGAGATTCGCGAGGGTTTATCAGCCCCTCGACGGGAGATTGAATCTCGAGGATAGCTGCAAGCGAACGGTAGAGGGCGAGGGCACCAAATTACGTTTCGTTCGAATCAACGTTCGAAGATTCGTGCGGTCGTGTTTGGTTATCATTGCATGGCGTCCTCGTAATTGCTACCCTCGAAACTTTTTTTTCAGTGAAAGAAAGAAAGTGAATAAAAATATTGGTCGACGATGACAATTTTGCGAACTTGCGAACGAGTGCTGGGGAATTCTGGTGATTTTTGGGTAAATATAGGGTTACTCTAGAACGGGGATTGCTACCCTCGAAATCTTTTTTTTTAGCGAAAGGAAAAGAAGAATAAAAAATTGTTCTATGCTGACGATTTTTTGAGTTTGTGGACAGGTGCTGGGGAATTCTGGTGATTTTTTTATTCATGCGAATTAATTTCACGTATTAAAAAATGAATTTGAAAAATGACCTTAAAATATTAATTTAAAAGAATGATTAAAAAAAATGAATAAAAAAACGAATTAAAAATAATAAATTCAAAAAAGACGTTTATTTTTTTAGCAGTACATCGAGGGCCTTAAGGGTGGTCCTCGGAATCGAGTGTCCTCGAAATTATGAGGGGAAAGCCTTGTTCGTATGGGGAAAAAAAAGCATGATCCCCCTTAGGAAGGCTTCAGACGAACGAACCCTTGGTTCGGCGGACGATCACCCTCGCGATATCGCCATAGCAACCCCTCTGCATCGTTGGTTGCACTTGGCATGAGCCCGACACCGACGGCACTCCCGCCCACGTCAACCTACCCCAACGGGAGCAAAAAAAGAACCCCCCCCCCCCCCTCATAGCGTACGCGTGTGCACAGACGAAACGTCATGAATATCGGAATTATCACGAATTTGCATGACGCGGACGCGTATCTGTCTTCGAACAGACGAGTTTTTTCTCGAACCCGAAACGCTTTTTTTTACGCCTACACGATAAAAATATCGTTATGACGTTCGGGGTACAAATTGATAAGGATCAGCCCTTGTAAGATGGTCTTGAGAAAAAGTCAAATAAAGAGCAAACCCAAACAGTTAATCGAAATACAAGCCCAAACAATTAATCGAAATACAAACCCAAACAATTAATCGAAATACAAACCCAAACAATTAATCGAAATACAAACCCAAACAAACCCGAACACTTAATCGAAACACAAACTCAATTAATCAAAACACAAACCCAAACAATTAAGCGATAGTGGGGAAATTAATTATAAGAGGGTAATTAAAATGGCAAATGAATGAACGAACGATGAATCCACATCGAAATTAATTGATAAAATTACGAATTGATTTGATGATGAAAATAATTAATGACTGATTTATTAATGGCGTGTCAGTTAATGCCCAATTAATTGTTGGCGGATTTATTGAAATCGAAATTAATTAATTGAGCAAGATAACTGAAATTTGAAATTAATTGAAATCGCGAATTAATTAATGGGGAAAATTCGTTAATATGGAAAATATGAAAAATGAATTAATTTTAATAGTTAATTCGTTAATAGCGAAGTAATCAATACCGAATGAATGAATGGGAAAATAACTCATTAGTTATTTTCAATTAATGGCGAGTTCATTCAATTCAAATTATTATAGTTTATTTCACGAATTTAAATAAAATTTAAAGCATTTAAATTAATTTGAACGAACGTACATTAATTTTAAAGAATTTAAATTAATTTTAATGAATGTAAATGAATTCGCCATTAATCAATGATGAATTAATTCATAGCAAATTAATAGCAAATTTATAAATATTAAATGAAGAAAAATAACAAATTATTTAATTAACACAAATGAATCGTCCAATTGGGTGTTTCGAAATTTCGTGAAGTTTCGCCCCGAGATAATGGGGGTCGGAATACAGTGACCCCTGTTACCCCGTTTTTCAAATACGACCTCAATTACTTCGAAGGAGAAGCTCACCGGAGAAACTCGAGGCCGCAAATTGACGAGGTTTAATTCAAGTTTCCCTAAATACGTATCCGCGCCCTGAAGGCGTGAAATCGAGTCCAGAACAGATCAGGACAGGTTTGGTCAGCATTAACCTCGAGAGGGGGTGAAATTCGGGTCACTCGAATAAATGAAGTTGAAATGTGTTTTTGGGTTGAAAGATTTACGTTTTTTAAAAAAAATCTACCGACGTTTTTTACGTTTATTAAGGGGGAAGAAAAGATCAGTTGAAAAAATGAACATTCTTTTAAGAGGAGGGGAAAAGACAGTAGCCTGATCAGCGAACTATAAAATTGTAATTTTCTGAAATTGTATCCGGCAAGGATAATGAGAATAAATTGGACGTTTCGCGAGACCTTAAGAAAGCTCGATCGGACTTCGCGGTTCCTCAGTTACGCTTCGAACTTCCACGAGTGAAAAAGTCGTTTTCTCGAAAATGTTCGTCGCTTCGTTCGCAAGTTTTTTCTTTATACTGACCGGCCATGATTTTTTGACGATCTCGTGTCACGCCCAAGAAATAATCGGTGCGACGTATCCAACGATCGAAGAAAATCGAACCGTTCGAAGCGATCAACTTCCGCCGATCACGATCGTTGACAAAAGGGACGATCGATGGCCTCATGTTGGACCTCTTCCTCTCGATCGAGACGTTTTCCAACCCGGTACTCACCTGTATCCACCTTGGCCCCAACCACCGATTTCTGCCACTTACTATTTAACCGGTAAACAAAAATCACGAAAATTGATCGTTAATTGCTTCACGTTACGAATTCATATTTCTTAATTATTAATAAGTATATACCATTTGAAAAATGTGAAAACGCGATTTTTTAAAATAAATCTTACATGAACAACCGATTTTTGGACGTTTGAGGTTTCAAGGTCATCCTTTAAGGTTTGAAGGATTTACTTGCCCTAAAAGTGGAGTTTTAACCTCAAAGTTCGAAAACGAAGTTTAAAGTTTTTCTTTTAAGTTAAAAAAAAAATATTTTTCTCAAAAGAGGGATTTCTAGCCTCAAAAGTGCGAAAAAGACTTTTTCTTACAAAAAAGGAAACTTTCCAATCACAAATACCTATGGTGAAAATACTTGTTTCCCTTTGTTGCGAATTAAGGAATTCGAAGATTTATTCGTTTCATTATAGAAATCGGTACGAATTCGAAAAGGAATTTTTCGTTTTTGCATTCGCCAATTTTCGGCTTATTTTGAGAATTGGAGGAGTTTGTATTCGATTACAAAAATAAGAATTAGAGAAGTTTTTAATCGATTAAAAAAATGAAAAATGGAGGAGCTTTTTATTAATAAAAACAATGAAATGTTGACGAGTTTTTAATCGATTAAAAAAAGAGAATTGGGGGCGTTTTAAATCGATTGAAAAACGAAGATTTGAAGGATATTTCATTGGTTAAAAAAGGAGAATTCGAGGAGCTTTTAATCGATAAAAAATCAGCAGGTTCACCTTTGGGATCGGCATCGGGGCAGGTTCGCAGCGAACACTACCCGTACCTCCCGGAACACGTTGAGTACAGCAATTCGTTACCGATCGTCACTCAAGGCTCGGGAACTGCCCTCAGTATCGGTACGAAACACCTGGCGATCGTAAGTTTCATCGGGCTCTTATTGCTGTTCGCGATTATTCAAAATTCCCTGATGAACGCAAAACGAAAGGACGCGATCGTGGAGGCCCTCTCAGGCCGTAAAAAGCGCGATCTTTACGTTGCTCGTGGACTCGAGCCAATGGTACGATCACCATTTAATTAATCAATCCATAACGCACAAATTAAATCGGCAAATTACAAAATAAATTTCGGGTATTTTTCGCAATTGGCTTTTTCATCCATTTCCTTAAAATTAATTTTATTTTAATCCATTATATTTGTTAATTAATTATTTAATCAATTTTTTCTCAAGACACCAGAGCAGGCAGAAATCTTGAACGACGACGCGAAGCTACGATGCATACAGCGGACCCTTTGCCTGGAGAATCGAAAAGTCGTCGAAAATTTGGGCTTTCTTGGAACGAAGCTTGCCGAATTTCTAACGTAAGTTTTGCAGATACGAATTATTAAATTAATTTTTTTATATTACAAAATCTTTTCAATTTCATTTATATAAAAAAAGGATTTTAATTTATTTTCTATTTTAAAATATTCGTTTTATGTTTTTATATATTTTAAGATATCAATATGATTTTTTTTATTGTCCAATATGAAATGTTTCATTTTTTATTTCGTTTTCTTAATTTCTTATTGTTTTTTTAATATAAAAAAAAAACATTTTTATTTTTTCGTCATCTTAACAAAACTTTGTAATTCTTTTTTATTAAACAATATTAATACAATGTATTAATTTCTTTCTAAACGTTAATATAATTCAGTTTATTTAATTTTCCAATATAAAATATTTCATTTTTTACTTTTATTCTTCTTAATTTCGAATTTTTTGTGTTCTTTTTATTAAAAAAAATGCAAATGTTGAAATCTCGAAGAAACGGCGTGAAAAAATCGGTTGAAACGTCGTCCGGCTGGGATCGTCTGATCGAGGACGCTGGTCAAGCTGGAGTTAAGGGGGAAGACTGCAACGTTCTTTACCGCGATTGCATCGCGACACCGGAACTCCCGACGTTTCCTCGGCTCATGGATGAGCGAAAAAAAAGGGCGAAGAAAAAATAGAACACCCTCGGAATTTGTGCCCTCGCGTGAATAAATAACACACACGACGCGACGATTAAAAAAAAAAACGAGCGATAAGCATGCACGTATATATAGCGACGATTGAACTCCTGACCCAAATCCACCTGCGGATTAAAATACATCGTTGATTTCAACGTTACCTATCGGCGAAACGACCGAATGGATTGTTTTTTCAAGCCAAATCCCATACGGAAAATGTCGTCAGGATCAAATTGGATTTCGATATTTGAACCTACTTCCTCGTAGGCATCCAATGGACCATCACGTTCGACCCGGATACTCAAATGTCACGGTCGTACGTTGGATTCTATGTGGGGTCCAACGTTGGAATCCAAGATGCCTATTTCAATCCTGAAGGATTACTTCATTGTCTAAAGACAGAATCTGAAGTTCGAGCAGAATCTGATTGTTGATGGATTCCGAATTTGATTTTTTATGGAATCCGAATTTGATTTTTTATGGAATCTGAATTTGTGTTTTGATAGAATCTGAATTTGATTTTTAATGGAATCTGAATCTGATTTTTAATGAAATCTAAATCAGATTCTTTACGGAATTTGAATCTGATTCTTGATGAAATCTGAATCTTATTCTTGATGGAATTTGAATCTGTTTCTTCATAGAATCTGAATCTGACGCTTGATAGAAACTGAATCTGACTCCTGATGAAATCTCAAAGATTTTTTATAGAATCTAAATCTAATTTTACATTGAATTCAATTTTGTACGGAATCTGAATCTGATTCTTGATGGAACGTTGATCTGATTCTTGATGAAATTGGAATTTAATTTTTTGTGAAACCGGAATCTGAGTCTTGTTGGAATTTCAGTCCGAGTCTTGATGGAATCTGAATCTAATTCTTGATGGAATCTGAATCTAATTCTTGATGAAATCTGAATCTAATTCTTGATCTGAATCTAATTCTTGATGGAATCTGAATCTAATTCTTGATGGAATCTGAATCTAATTCTTGATGGAATCTGAATCTAATTCTTGATGGAATCTGAATATGGTTCTTATTGGAATGTAAATCTGAATCTCAATCTTGTTAGAATTTAATCTGAATCTGTGCTTCTAAATGAACTCTCGACGTAGACGGTCCTACTAACTTTGATGTATAGGACCGTCTACGTCGAGTTATTGATGTGAAACCATGACGTATAAAACAATCACTTCACGAACCAGAAACGAACCTTTTGTTCCATTTGTTATCAAATCTGAATGAAAACACAGCCACTCCAAAAATAAATGTCTCTGGTCATTCAAGATGCTGAGAACTCTAAAACAGCGTTAATCGGCGAAAAAGTGTAGAATTCAATTGGACCTCAATTGTGATTCGAGAATTGCAAAAAAAAATTGAATAACGTCAATGACGAAAAACCAGATAATTCGTTGAGATTCCAATGTAACTCTTCCTTCCTGTGGAATCGTTCAAAATTCCGATAAATTTCGACAGGAACAAGGAGGGTACTATCAATCCAAAAAAACATATAAAAAAAATAAAAAGATTGAAAATGAGCTAGACCGAATCAAGACTCCGAATTATTAATGATTTTCATTTTTTTCTTTTTTTAATTATAATACGATGTGTTGCTCGATTTTGTGTCTAGTTAATCCGCTACAAACATCGACGACCAGCCTGAACTATTTTAGACAGTTCTGCTCTATACACTCCCAAGTTTAAGTGGTCTCACTCGTTTTCACTCGAGCGACGATCCCTTGGAATATAATATTTATAAAAAAATATCAAATCACGAACATAACGCAGAGATAATGAAGACAATTATAATCGTGGCGTTTTTTCTTTTTTTTTTTTTGTTTCTCATCTTTCTTTCGTTTTTTTTTTTCATTTTCATTCTTTCATTTTTTTCGTACGCATATCCCCTCGTCGACTCGTTCCTCTTCCTCGATCTCTGTTCGTCCGCGTTCTCATCGACTAATGTAACACTATTATTATTATTATTATTATTATTATTATTATTATTATTATCGTTAACATTAAGGCATTACATATTTATAAATTCTTCGTCACTCGCTACTATACAGCAATACCACGCTAACTCGTAAACTTACACAATAGACGTGAGATCGCTCCTTGCAATTAGTCCAAGCTTAACGCAACCATTTTTTCTTCGGCTGTTTCGTTTTTTTTTCTTTTTTTCGTTTGTATTTACTTTTGAGTCTTCGCTCCCCGCGCTTTTTCAAAACGGATTGAAAACCGTAAAGTTTTTTCGTGAAGCTTTTCTTGATCGGTTTCGTTCGTCTCGGTTTGATTTGTAAAAGGAAAACGTTAAGAAGGATCGCGAGGTTGAAACCATTATTACGATCATTCGACATTTACTGTTTTTTTATTAATGAATAAAAGCCGACTTTGCTGAAATTCAACGATTATTCCATTTTCCAAAGATATTTTCAATTTGAAAAAAATTTGTATTTCGTAATAATCGATAATTCTTTTTTTTTTTAAGATCACCTTCAAAAAGAAGGGCTTGCGAAACCGGTGTTCTCTTTCCTCCAGCTCCCGATCGCCATTTTTTATAATTTCGCAAAATTAAAAAGTTGACTCGAGTTTTTATGAACTTCTAAAAAAATATCGAAAACACTTTTTTTTGGTTTTTAGGCTTGGAAAGACATAGAATAATTTCAAAAAACAGCACGTTCTCTTCTCCCTTTCCATTCTCGTTGCCAGCCGGGTCCATCAAACGCGTTCGCGACAAAAAAAAATTTTTTTTTAATCATAATTTTCAAAATGTCGAAGGGATTTCGAACGATTTCGTAGGAACTTATTTTCGTCACATGTGAGGAACGAGCTCGATCCTCGTTTCGCGACAATGGCACTGGATCCTCTTTCATCCTCCTTCCCTCGCATTTTCAAAATTCTGCGCCATCAAACTCGACTTCGTGTACGAACGAAGGATTTACCATCTTGTCTCCTCCAGGAAGTTCGAGGAATCTGTCACCAAAAAATTCAACCAAAGAGAGAGATATAGAGAGAGGCAAAAAAAATCGAAAAATTGGACACAAAAACGAGAGAGAGGATAAGAGGTTGTAAAATGTATTTTGAACAGGAAGTAGACGATTATGACGAGAAGTAAAAACAGAATTGAAGAATTTTTTGAAAAACAGAATCGAAGAATTTTTTGAAAAAATAGAATCGGAGAATTATTCGAAAAAAAAATCGATTAATTTTTCTAAAAGAAAATCGATTAATTTTTCAAAAAAAAAATCGCAGAATTTTTCGAACGCGCAGAAAAGATCGTCAAATTTCGAGACACTAGCGTTCATTTTTTTTTTCAATTTTCTTCTTATTTATTGGATGTAGCATCATTCATTTATTCATCGAGGCAATTGTTTTTTTGTCATCTGTCTTTAATATTAATGAAGGGAAGGGAAGGGGCCCCCTCCCCCTCCCCTGGCGCGTAATTGCGAATCACTTTTTAATCTATCGATCTCGTTCGCTCACCGAATATCGCATTTCATCTCGCGCTTGTCAAAAAAAAATAAAACAAAAAATGAACAAAAAAATAACCTCACAAAAATCACGAGCTCGTCCTTGTCTCCCTGACGTTTCGATTTTTTAATTAATTTTTTTTGTTTCTTTATTTTCTTCGTTCTTCGTCGTCAATTTCCCAATCTCGTCACGAGTCAGTGACAATTGGTTTTACTCGCGCGAGAGCTCGACGAAAGGGGAAACCAAAAAAAAAATAAAAATAAAAATAAAAATAAAAATAAAATGAAGAAAAGTCTCGCGAAGGACACGAGAATTATTTGAAAACTATTTTTATCGTATAAAATGAATCCATATTACGACGATCTAAACGCTATGTTTCGTCTTAATGAAACTTTTTAAACTCTATCAATTGATACAATTAATAATTATTAATATTAATAATAATAATAATAATAATAATGATAATAATAATATGTACAACATTCTAGAATCTAATATGTCCTACGAGTCGTCTCGGTGAAAACGGAAACACGTCGACGTTGTTGTTGTTGTTTTCCATTTTTTTGTTTTTTTTTTTTTGTTTTTCTCATCGGCGCCCACATACATTATAAAATATTATTCGTTAAAACCATCACGCACCTTTCCGGTATATGTGCTCTCTTTGTTATTCGCATTCTTTTACCTTTTTTGTTGCTTTCGTTTTTTTTTTATTTCGTGTACGTGTGTGTGAGAGTGTGTTTTTTGTATTTATGTGTGTTTTTTTGTCGCATCCCTGCCGTTACGAGATCTCGATTCGGGGCCCCGAATCTTCGAGTCCGTGGTTCCGTCGTTGTTTCGATATTACTCGAAACGAAATGAACTTCCGGTTTTGGTTGATCGAGCGATGTACGTTTTTCGATTTTTTCTTTGTTTTTTTTTTTGGAGCGGAGTTAAACGTTTGTTTCGTTGGAACGCGACGGTTTTGCCAATTCTCTTTTTTTTTCTTTTTAAAGAATACATTTTTTTTCCTTTTTTGAATGATTGAAAAATCGACTACAATAAAATTGAAAAAATGTTTATTTTTTTCAAAAAATCTATTTCGTTTTTATTTTTTCTTATATCAATCAGGAAGTTAACTTCCGGTCTGTCTTCTTTCGTGACATTTGGATAACTGAAATTATTTGTTAAAAATATTTTTATTCAGTTTTTAATTTTTCTCGATTATATTTTCAATTTGAATTCAATTTTAAATTCGTTTTTTAAAAGCCTCTTTCAACGCTAATTACGATAGTGGATGATAAGGTGGAATCTTTCGAATTTTTTGACTCAAAATTTGCCAAGAAAAAAAGAAAATAATTGACTTCGCACCCCAACAAACTACAACGTCGTTTTGTTTTTATTTTTCTTTATTTTTACGAAATTCACGACTGGAGGATAAAGCATTAGGCTCGGGTTTGTCGTTTCGTGAAGAAATTTCGAAGATCCGGAATGACTTGTGATGAAAATTCGTGGCCCGTTTCTCTCGTCCCTCGAGCGCAAAATTTGTACATGTAACGCATAATCGATCGCGGCGCAAATATATGTTTTTTTTTCGCGTTTTCGCTTCCACGTCGACACTTCGATAATGCGGGTGGTTAGCTGGCTCTCCGTTGATAGTTGCAAGTCTCATTCCTAATTTTTCGACGAATTCGTGTTTTTTTCGTTTCTTTTTTGCTTTTTGTTTGTTTGTTTTTTTCGTTTTTTGGCTTTTTGTTTTTTTTTCTTCATTTTTTTGCACGATTCTCTCTCGGTTTAATTTTATTTAGGCTTGCGATGAGGTCTCGTCGGCACGCGTGTGTCAGTATGTGTGTGAACGAGGAAGTTTCGAACTCGAGTACGAAGATAAAAACGAATACGCCCTTTTCATTTTTTTTCTTTCTCTCTCTCTCTCTCTCTCTCTCTCTCACTCATTCCGTCTCTCTCACTTTTTATATTCGAATTTCTATAAAATACGACAAGTTATGAGTGGCCAAAAGTATCGGATTGCACCGTCGAGGAACATCTCGAAATTTCGTACCAAAAAAAAAAAACAAAACAAAAATTGGGCGTCGTAAAAAAAAAAATGAAAAAATAATTCGGAGGATTGAGTGACTTGTGTGCGTTAAAAAGGACAAAAAGTGGAACAAGAGTACTCGTTCCTGAAACTCAAAATCGCCAGGCTCGAAGTTTTGCAGTTTCGCATGATGCAACAAAAATTATTGTTTATTAAATTATTGTTTGCGTCGGGAATTTTGATTTAATTTTTACATATTTTTTCGGTTTTAATTGTACTTTTCATCGTGAAAACGAAATCTGGTGAATATTTAAAAAAAAAAAAACAACAAGAACAACGAGCCGACGATTGTTTCGCTCCCCGTTG
This sequence comes from Ophioninae sp. B BG-2022a, assembly GCA_030522765.1. Taxonomy (NCBI): domain Eukaryota; kingdom Metazoa; phylum Arthropoda; class Insecta; order Hymenoptera; family Ichneumonidae; species Ophioninae sp. B BG-2022a. The sequence continues at coordinate 14,045 of JAPYZJ010001285.1, read as the reverse complement.
GAAAATTCCGGAAGACTCTTCGAACGTTCTCTTCCACCCGGTTTTCTTCTTGACTCGCTTCGTTTTTTTTCCTCTCGTTTGGGTTTGTTTCCGGAAGAAATGCACGAAAATCGTTTTCAGGATTTCGAAAGAAAAGGGAAAATTGGTGGGGTCGTTGGGGAGTGTGCGTATCGCGATAAAAGTAGGCCAGGCCTTTTGTACGATCGATCGAGTTGTATGGGTGATGACGAAACGAAAAATGTTAATAACTTTTTTTTTAATTAGAATTAAAAAAAAAAAAAAAAAAAAAATCGGCACTATGACACGAGGGGAAGAAGAGCTCGTCTCGCGATGAATAAGACTCAATCCGAATAAAAAAAAATTCCTAGCGAAATGAGACAGCGAAAGTATGAACTTTCAATGAGATCGGAAGTTTCGTTTGATCCGTTACTTTTTTTTTTTATCGCATCTCTGCGAGTTCAGTTCGAAACTGATTCAATTGAATCGATGAATATATCCCTTTTCTTATCCCGTCGTTCCGTCTATTTGTAAATCTGATAGTGAATAATCGTCGCGATTCGACGAGGAAAAAAAAAAAAAGAACAGGAAAGAAGAAATCTTTTTCTATATGTACAGATCGCGTACACCATCGGGGTGTTGTTTGTCCACAAATAGTTCTCGACCGTTTGCCTTGTTGGGGAAGGCCTGTTGCACAATGTCGATCGCATAATTGAAGACAAAATATTATTGGGCGAATTAATATTTTTTTAATTTTTTTTTTTTAATAATTGAAAAATCGATGAAAATTACTGTCGCCGTCGAGAAAATCACCATCAACCGAGTCATCGTCGACAAAATCGCCATCAACCTAGTCGTCGTCGACCAAGTCGCCGTCAGCTGAATCTCCGGCGACAAATCGACAATGAGCAACAGGCTAATACCTCTCTCACTTGGAATCGAGGGAGACGAGCATTAAAATAATAATCACTAGGGACCAGTCATAAGTTGTCATGCTTAATAGTACAATAGTTACACGCTCAATATCTAATCATCATCATTATCATCATCATCATCATCATCATCGTCATCATCATCATCAACATCATCATCAACATCATCATCAACATCATCATCATCATGGTCATCATCATCATCATCATCGTCATCATTATCATCATCATCATCATCATCATCATCATCATCATCATTATCATCATCATCCTCATCATCATTATCATCACCCTCAGCATCACAATCATCATCATCATCAGCGAATGATTAATCGTCATCGATAATTAGTTAATTACAATATTCAACGTAGAAATGCGTCCGTTTTGTGTGTATTCTTTTTCATCCCCATCTTAATCTCGATCTCGTTTTACAGATGACAGTTTTTATTCGTGTTTTGGAATTCTGCCAATGCCCGTGTGTTCAGTCGCTTGTACGCTGCTCTCGCGTAGCTGTTTTTTTTAAATCTTTTTTTTCTTCTTTTTTCTTCATGTTCTATCAATGCTAGTTCATTCATATTTCTTGACAATTTTCTCTCGATCTTCTTCGATCGAACATTCCATCCGGGGTTCCCCCACTCTTTTTTATCAGCTCTTCGACCTTTTCTCATTTGCTTCGATTATCGCTGATAACGCAAGATCGTGTCCACTCGCGCTTTCATCTCGCCACAATTCTCGTTCGCGTCATTCAATATTCCTGCGTAACCTCAAAATCTTCGTGGAGTGAAGTGAACGCTCTGACGTCACGGATCGATGTCAACGAAACTCTCTCCGTTCGTGCCTCTCGATATTCGTGATTTAAAAAAAAAAAACATAAGCTCGTTTCGTCAAATGAGAGCTCCGATGTAAAAAAAAAAGGAATCCTTTATTTCCAAACAGCATTCTCGCCGATGTTCGGTCGTTAGAAAATTAATCGTTTCGATTAATCGAATCGAAAGAACGAGCTCCCTCTTGCGGTGCGTGAACGTTCTTAGGTACGAAAAAAGAAAAACAACAAAAAATAATTATCGAGAAAAAACACTTCGAAATAATCCCAAAGGACGCGGGTGAATATTAGGTCGATATTTTTTTGTTTTGTTTCGAGGAACATTCGTCATAGCAGTGTTTCTGTTTTATCGACCTTTCGTCATAGGTGTGGCGTCTCTGTTTTATCGATCTTCTCAAGTCAACGTCCCGATTACATTTTCGTCGAGGAAAGAATTTTTTTTTTTTTGTTGCTTGTTTGTTTTTTTTTGACACCTTCGCGAACCTCGATTTAGACCTAGGCTAGCTTAGAAAATATTTGAAAAAACGGGTCTCTATTGGAAGGTGGCTTTTTTGTTCGTTTAACTCTCTCTCTCTCTCTTTCTTCGTCAATTGCATTCTCTCTCTCTCTCTCTCTCTCTCTCTCGCTCTCGTTACTGTACATACACACGTTTTTCATTAGTTTTAATTTTATTTGTTTTTTTTTTCAATCTTAAATCGCAATAATAATAATTAAAAAACATTGTTTTTTTTAAATCATGTTCGTTACTTTTTCGTCTTCGCTCCTTCAATTGTCGCTACGATCGTGATTTTTTATTTCGTCATTACTTGTTTATTTGTTTGGGTTCGTTCACAATTTCTTTTTTTTTTTTCGTCATCAACTTCGTCGTCATCGTCGCGCTTCACCACCCGCATTTTTCAAATCTTGATTTTGACCTCGCAATCGCGATTTATCGATTTACTCTCTCAAGCCCCTCAACGTACATTTTTGAATGTTCGAAAAAAAGTAACCGTTTTTTTTCTCGATTCGATAGTAATCGCGAAGCCATCGAGACGAAACTTGGGAGGTTTTCTCGTATATGTGGATGTACTCAAAACGATCTTTTATTTTACAAAGAATTTCGGTTTACAAAAAAAATGTTTTACAAAATGGCGGTCCGGTGGCCCGTAGAGAGAGAGAGAGGGAGAGAGAACGTTTCTTTTCGTAATTCGAGTCATTTTTGTTCACAGAATACACACGACCATTACGAAATATTGATTTTCTCAGATTGGACAGCTTATTTCTTTTCACGAAGAAAAACGTCGATTTTTCGAGTTGAAAAAATGGCTTTTATTGGCTTATAAAAACCGTTATCGTTAATATCGCAATAATCGTCGATATTTCGCTGGCAAAACTGACGCATATAACCAAAAAAACGAAAATGTTGTTTCTATTTTCACGTAATTGTAATTCTAAAACTTATTATTATTATCGACTAACGGAGGGGCTGAAAAACAATCTCTATCAACCGTTGAGCCGCCATTTTGTATTTCTTAGGAAAATAAAAGATTCATTCGGTAGGAGAAAAGGTGATTGGAAACGAATTCGTAAATCTTCAAATCTGAGTCTTGATTCAGTGTTTCCAAAAATCATAACCTCAAAAGGCGTTTTCTCGATTATCGAGATATATAACTTAACGTCTCTCTATCGATCTATTCTTTCCATTATTCTCTCTCTCTCTCTCTCTCTCTTTCAATCCGAAGAGCAGGACTAGTGCTCGAGCTCGATTCCTCAAACTTCCATCAATTTTTCTAACGTTCGAAGCGCCGATTAATTTTTTTTTTTCCTTTTTTCGCCATAGTTCTCGTCCAGCCGGGGAACTTGGTTCGTTTCGTTTTTACTGGCCAACCGTGAAGCTCGAACGCGTCACGTAAACTCCGAGCCGCGTGTTCGTCGTCATAAATCGCTCGCATAACCTCCAAAACGCGTTTTTTTTTAACCTAAGAGAGAAAGAGTGAGAGACGGAAAATATATTTCATGGTCGTCCCCCAAAGTCTCTCGACGTTCACACACACACATACACACACACACTCATCCATTCGAGCTCGCCAAAAATTTTGCTACAAAAAAAAACAAGCTTAAAAAAAATAGGTTAAGAATCTCCGATCACAATTGAAACTCGATACCAAAATAAACGAAGAAAAAAAAACAAAAATGATAAGAAAAAAAAGGATTGGAGAAGAAAACACGTGGTCAGCGATCGACGAGAAAAAACGGTGATGTCGCCACGTCTCGAATGTACGATCCCTCCGTTTTATCATAACAATTGATAAAGGCTCTACGATTAAAAAAAAAAGAAAAAAAAAATAGAAAAGATAAACCGTACTGATAACATAAAACAACAATATTACCTAATGATTCATTAGGGCACGATTTCTTCCGCGCCCGATTTTTACCGCGAGATATTTTTCCATCTTGTACTCCCCCTCGATCCCATATTTCGCGGACTCCGAACTTTTTATTTTCTCCGAGCGCCAAAATCGCGACTCTTTCGTTCTCCTTGTTCAAAGATGGAAGAAAAAAAAAACACTCATCTCGTTTAATCTTTCGAAAGCCTTGATCGAGGACTCGATACTCCGGGAAGAAAAAATAATAAGAGGCGAAAAAGAAGGAACGAAAAAACGATTGGAAGAATAGTCGAGAATCGTGCTCGAGCCAATGGGGAACGAGAACGAGGTTTAACGACTCTAATGCGTTTTTTAATCGATTTTAATCGATTTTAAGGAAAAATCGATATATATATATATATATATATATATATATATCTCTTTCTCTGTTGAAATGGGATCTTCCGAAATGAGATTTTTCGATAATCTTGAGGGTCGAAGAGCCGAATGGAACGGGAGAATAAATCCTCTTGGAATAGGAAGCTGGGGATGCGCAGCTTTTCGCGATGGGACGTGCTCTCAGTGGCGAGATGATGCGAAAGTGTGTCACGGTTTCCTTCAATCGGCGGCCTTGTCTGCCGTCATCGTCATCATCGTGTCGTTCGATGCGATCGACTATCGTCGCGCTTTCCGTTTACGTCTCACAAGTGTAGGTATCTCAATCAGTCGTGCGATCGTAGTTCAACGTTGTTTCTGCTTTTCCTTTTTGCGTCTCTTCCGCTGCTGCTGCTGCTGCTGCTTCTTCTTCTTCTTCTTGGTCTCCGTATCGCGGTACGGTTGTTACCTCCTGTCGCGATAAAGGAGATAAGTCTTCATCGCCCGTGGCAAATTCAGGACTGTTATCTTCTCCTCTAGTCGATGCTTGCCGATCCGTTGTCTTATCACTCTTCGACAGAGATCCATCAGGGGCAGAGGTTCGGCTGTTTCAATTGAAATAAAAAAACGTCAAAAGCGTTAGAAAACCCGAATAGACCAAATTTGCAAAAATGAATATTCGAAAATTGGATCGGCCTGGGAAACGAATTTACAAAGGAAAAAGGATTAATTAATAGTTTGATGATACACGCTAGGGAAATTGAGGATTTAACCTCACTTACGAAACCCACCAAACGTCACATTCTTTTTACACGTTATTAAAGAATACAATCGGAATTGCCGAAAATGAATGTTCAAAAAATAGGTTAAGTATCGAAAACACGTTTCGTCGCAGGATAATATTGATCAGTTGACAATTAATTAACAATGATAACACATTCTTTGATGGTTCAGCTTCGTGTCCTAACCTTACTATACGTCGTATTTATTTGAACTTGCGCGTTTTAACGTGTAACTCTATAGCGTACAACATCGTGACGTCTCAACCACAAGCGCTGCGATACTTGGCGGGAGAAACGAAAATTCGAATTTTCTTTGTACTAAATGAATAGAATAAAGAAGAATAGACCTTTAAAATGATAAAAAAAAACCCTGTTGTCATTCTTTTCAGTATTAGAAAATCGCGATACTAATGAAAAAAACTGAACTTCTTTATTAACGGTCCAGTCGGAATTGAATGGAGGGTGGAAAGAACAATGATTAGCTTACGATCAAGGCCACCGATGTACTTCATGGTGATCTCGCAGTGTCCCCACACTGCCGAGACGATAGGATGCAACTTTCTTCCCTTGAGGCCTCTGAAGGCCACGCCGAGGTATTGACCGTCAACGACGAACGCTAACGTGCCCTCGTCCATGTCGAGCACGACTGAAAATCCAAGTGAAAGCGTAAGGATCAAGGAGTTAGCGATGGGCAAATTGGTATAAAGTATCGATATTTTTTTATATCGATATTTTTCTATATCGATATTTTCGATATATCGATATTTTCGATATATCGATATTTACGATATATCGATATATTCTATATATCGATATATTCTATATATCGATATTTTCGATATATCGATATGTTCTATATATCGATATTTTTCTATCTCAATACTTTCGAATATCGCTATACTTTCGATTGAAGCTTCGATGAATCGATTATTTTTTTCGACCAGCTGGTACGCACCCAAAAATTTGTCGGGAACTATGAAGGTTTCGTCCGGCTTTAGTAGCGCCGGATACGTGACGCCATTGTTGTTCTTCGAGTCGTGGTAAAGTTTATTCCTACCGAGATCCCAGCCCCAACTGAGCTCGTTGTTACCGACTAGGCTCTGATAGCCGACGCTGTGAAGTGGCGCTTCGGACGTTGCGACTCCCACTACCGCGTGGGTACCGCGCTGTCTCGTGCTCCAGTGAAGTTCCCAAACGTGCATGCCCTTCGTGTAACCGACCTTCCCCCGTATGCAATCCGTGCTTTGGGCTACGGGGTGGCGATGAAACGTTAATTTATCGTCCTCCTGAAAGAAAAAACGATTGATTGGGTTATATGATTAATCCAACTTCGTGTATTGATCCCTATTAGAGACGGGAAATTTGAGGTTCGGAAATTTACCGACGGTCGATAATATGTCGACAGTCGATAAGGTATCGATTGGACCGTACTATCTTATACATTTTTTTTCCAATTATTATTCTCGATTGTTTCCGAGGATTGTTATTTTCGTGGCTTTTCTCGTAATTAAAGAAAATCACGATTTTAACGTATTTTTGAATGAGGTGCTTTTCCTTTTCATTAGTTATTAATAATAATGATGTTGTGCTTTTCTCGACGTAGCCAATGGATTATCTATTTGAAGAAAAATTCTTCGCTTCCAGCTTGAAAATTTAGAATGATAACATCCGCGGTGAGGGTTTTTCACATTTTTCGAATGAAAGCTCTACTTGAAAAGGGTTTTTCGCAATATCCTTTCATTCGCCGACCTGACGAAGCAGCTACATGCGATATCCTCACGATTAGTCACGGGCCTTCTAATTGCATTTTTCCGCATTAGTCATTCGGTTAAAGTTTCCCGTGTGTAAAGACACCAACGAACTATATTATTAATCAACTATTTCTTTGATTATATTTTTTTGCAATATTTCGGAGCTCTATATCGCCCGTAAGTAATTTTTATTAGAATTTTTCGTATTCGAAAAAAATTACGTACGGAAAAAATCCGTCAAAACGGATATATAAAATTTATATAAAATGTCACGGATTTACGAGCTTTTGCTTAACTCGAATATCAGGTTTAATTTCAATGTCTTAGCAATGATTTATTTATTCTTATTGAATTTTATTTTTTTTTTACTTTCCCCTATGTTTATTTTCAAAACGTTATTTTTATTGCGCTCTTCGCTTTTCAAAAAAAAGGAATTGTCTTTTTTCAAGAACCGCTTCGAAATGAGCAAATCAGCGACGATTTTTTTCGTTTTGTTATCACCTTCGAAACCGCAGCGACATAAATAAAAAAATCCGGACGAACTTTGGATTCGAATCGGAAAAATACGAAAGAAACCAAAAACACGAATATCGTCTGGAAATGTTCTCGTTATTATTATTTTTTATTTATTTATTTATTCATATATTTATGTACCTTTTATTACAAAACTTCTGATACAAAATCGATCACCGATTAAAAACTAAAAAACATGTTCCTTTTTCAAATTTTTCCCTCTAAATTTTTCATAAAAAAAAAAACGTTTACAGACAAAAAAAAATCACGTTTTCTCTGTGTTTCCTCAACCGTGAATTATCAATTCGCAAATTCACTTGCCATTTCAACGATCCGCGTATGATTAATGAAAGTATCGGCGAATCTTTCTTGAATACGCGCGATTATTTATTCCGACTGGCAAATGTCGATGACTCCCAATTGGGTATCCAATGAATATATACCTACTCGATCGATGCAAATTGGCCTCCCAATGAATTCACGAATTTCCGAACGTAATAAAAGCCGAAAAACATTGCTTCGATACGATTTTCTTTTATTCAATGAAAGATTAAAGATTTTTAGGTTAATGGCTGATCCGTAATAATAATAATAATAATAATAATAATTTCTTATTTAGTTAATAATTGAATTGGGCAATATTGGTTATTAATCAAATTAACGAACTAATTAATCATGTACGAGGATTAATCATAATTATTGCTGATGATGAAAAATACTTATTATTACCATTAATATTAACTTGTAAACAAAAAAACTTATTATTTTATAACGTGTTAATAATATGATGAATATTTAAATAATTCGTGAATAAATAATACTTGAATAATTCATTAAGTAAAATGATTTTTCAAAGAACGTTCAAACAAATTTCAAAACAATTTAAAAAAGCAAATTTAAAAAAAAAAGGTAAAAAAACATTTAAAATATGTAAAAAAGAAATTTTTTTTTTAACAAAAAAAAATTATCCCAAACAAAAACTTTCACGATAAAAACAAGCGCCTTCGAATCGTAAATCGCGTCCAACTATAGAGGTGGCTCTAGAAATATTGACGCAAAAATAAATTTTTTTTTTCAATAAACAGAAAACAAAAAAAAACAAAAATAAAATAAAGGGGGGAAAATGGTTGCGAGCGGTGAATTTACCTTGACGAATATGTTGAGACTGCGATCATCGGCATTCCAGCCATGATGTACCTGGGTCTCGCGTGACGCGGGTGGCATGTCGAGTAGGACATCGAGACGGGCTGGCCTCGAGAAGTCCTGGGCCAGCGCTCGGGGCACTACCGCTTTGTACGTCAAGGCACCTCCACCACCGACGCCAACGCCGCCGCCTGTTCCTGCACCGCTTTCGCGAGTCAGGCTCTTCAAGCCACCTGAGACAGAACCCAAACAGACACGACCCACCAATATCCGTTAATCAAACCGCAATAAATTAATAATTTTTTTAAAACAATAAAAACAAAGAAAAGATTAATATTGATTTTGAAAAAGAAAAAGGAAGGACGATTTTTTGGAATAGAGAACGAAACTTTTTTTTTTTTTGAAAAAGGGACGATTTTTAAAAAATAGAGAAAAATACATTTGTTTGGAAAAAGGGACGAATTTTTTGAAATAAAAATTGATACATTTTTCGTTGGAGAAAAAAGGGCGAATCTTTTGAAATTGACATAAGTATATATATTTTTTTTTTAAAGGACGAATCGTTTTTAATTAAAAAACGATATATTTTTCTTTGGAAAAAAGGCGAATTTTTTTTTAAATAAAACAACGGACAATTCTTTTTAAAATTGACAAAGATACATTTTTTCAAGAAAAGGATAAATTTTTATTAAATTAAAAAACGATAAATCTTTCATCAGAATAAAAGGGCGAATATTTTTATGACAAAAAAAGGATCGATGTTTTTGAAATAAAGAAGCTGAACTTCATTTTTCGAAATAAAAAAGAACAAATCTTTACGACGTAAAAAAACATGAAATGATGAATCTTTTCAAAATAAAAAAAAAGAGCAAAGATTTTGTCAACAAAGAAGAAAAGAGCATAAACAAAAACAATGTACACTGAGAAAACGCTCGTCGAGCCATCCGGGCTACACAAAACGCCCATGCGCGGCACCACTTTAATTCAATGGAATTAAAATTAAATTGTCATGTCTCCACTCGAAAAATTTCTGCTCCGAAAAAAAAAACGAATACTCCGATTTCAACGTCACTGCACGTTTTCAAGGAATTGCAATTACAATTGTCTCGTTTACGTCGTTTGGAAAACGTCAGTCGACTTCGGATTCTCTTCGTGAACATCACAGCTGGGAGGGTGCTTCGAAACGTGTCAGTGGTTGATTTAAATATTTCTTATTTATTTATATATATATGTATATTAAATTAAATATTTTTATTATATTATTATATATACATCAATTTTTTTTCTATATATATATATATATATATCTATATTTATACGTTTTTCTTTATTTCACCAAACACGTTCGTAACACCATGAACACTTGAGGGAAACTGCGGGTGAGTACGAAACGTCACAATTTTTCGGGGGTTCAGTGACGAAGATTCGGTCACGTTGGAATTGTGGAAACCCGAAAATGGAGGGGGTTTCCCCATTCCTTCCTCCCCCACGCCCTTTTTCCCTCCCTAAGAAATGGGGGGGGGGGGGGTGAAGAGCCAAGGGCCTGGGGGGAGGGGGAGACTTCAATAGCATACAGTTCTCAGACGATCCTTGACCGCGTGGTTTATTTGCTCTCGCAGCTGTTCCCTAGGGGCTTCGAGGGGTACCTCTAGGATCCCGAAATCCCCGAAAAACCCACGGCTCTTTTATATCCTCGAAATATATAGGGCGACTCAAAATTGAAGGAATCTAGCCAATAGTATTATCGGGATTTTTCAAATTCGAAGATTGATGAGAGGTTAGAATTCAGACGAAACGAAGATATTGATTTTAGGAATTTTCTTATGAATTATTAAATAATTTAATAAGTTAATATTAAAATTACTTACTTTTTTTCAATTAATCGATTACGTTACGAACTTTTTAATTATTTAATAACGTAATTTTTGAATGACTTAATTTCTTAGTAATTGTTTAAAAATTTGATAACTAAATTTTGTAATCACTTAATTTTTTCATTACTTAATTCCAACGGTGCAGAAGAGTTAGAGGAAGACCACGATATATCGAATACTTTATTAATATCTGATAGTTGATGAGCCCGAAATTTTTTCTTCATGATTTTTCCGTCTTTTTTCATTTTATAATCCGAATGTGAATCATCCTGTATAAACTGCTGCACCGTTCGGGCTTGCTTGCCAGGAAGGGCCCTCTCGCATAGAAACAAACGTATATCCTTTCCCCTTCTCTCGACACGATACTGCCGCACATGCAAAGAATATATATGTATATATTTTTTCTTTACATATATGTATATATATACATGTTTCCTCACAAAAGAGCTTCTACCAGAAAGAGCAGTTTCGTATCGAAAGATTTGATCCCCATCGACATTTTTGACATGAAAAAGTGTGTGTCCATAAAATATTAGGCAATAATAATAAATATGAAAAAGAATAATAATAAAATAATAAATAACATACAATAAAACGAAAAGCCATAAAATCTATAGGTGCGACGAGCCACCGGAGAATGGTAGTGAATATACAAGGTTTCAAAGGTACGAAAAATGTAAGTACAAGAACGGTAGTTCAAAAAAAAAACTGAAAAATTGTGCCTCGAAAAGATGAAACGGGAAAATCTTGTAAAAAATGTAGAAAAATTGAAGCAACCGCGAAATAAATTTTTGTTTTCCGACGTCTTCCATTTTTGATTCTGCTAAATTAATTTATTACACATTCGTGAATAGTACAAAAGATGGGAACAGGAAAAAATATATTTTTTTAATAGTAATTGAAAAAAATCGAATTTTGGAAAAAGAGGTACATTTTTTATTTTGGTCGGTATTGAAAAAAATCAAACTCTGGATGATTCGCGTTCCATCGTAAATTTGTTTGTATGTGGTAGATGAGAAGGAGGATGAGTTGGTTGTGAGAGGGGGGGGGACGAGACACATTAATGAACCGTCCGTAAATCGATTTTTATTGACCACATTCCGTCTCGAACAACGACCATTTTTGCAAAACCCTGAATTCACCTTTGGACAATGCTTTGGAAAAATTTTCTCTGGACGAAAAAGGATTTGATCCGAATATAATATTTATGGATGATGTTTCATGGATTTTTCAATAAAATGCCCATATTTCATCAGTCAATATGAATCAGTTGGATAATAAAATTTATTGAATTACAGATCGACCACGGATTTCAGAAAATGTGATTTTTGATAAAAACTTCTTTTTATTTCATTTTATTTCTATTAATTAAATGAAAATACGAATTTTCCAAATTTGGAGATTACACACATTTTAAATATTTCGAAATTTCAAGATTTTTCCTTCGATTTGCAGAAAAAAATAAGAAATACTCCGAGAAGTGGGATTTTTTCACTTTCGTTCAAAATATATTTTGACGAGAGGAATATTTCTAGAATTTTTTTTCCGTAAGAACGTTCGGCTCGATGAGAGCCTAGAAGAAACCAGAGGACCGAGAGAGCCGGGAGGAAAGGTCTGGGAAAAAAATAAAAGTCCTCAAATTCCAAAGCGCTCAGGTATATCGGAAGGTACACGAGACATGGCCTCACGAAAGGAGAGAAACTATACGGTTCTCGTTCGTGATGGTCTCCGTCTTCGTTCCTCCTCTGACCAACGGACAAATATATACAGGGTGGCCGGAAAAGCGACGTCTAAAATTTTATGAAATTCTTCTTATTTAAATGCCTTTGATTTATCATCATTCCAACGTATGTTCAATGATTTTTAGGAATTTGAGAATGTTTAATTTTTTGGGGGGAAATTTGGGAATTTATTTGGGATGTTTGGGAATTAAATTTTTTTTGAGGAATTTGAAAATATTTAATTTCTTTTTGGGGGAGTTTGGGTTTTTTCGGGAAGACTTGGGAACCGTAGACTTCTTTTGAAAATTATACCATTGATTAAGTAATTTGAATGTTTTCGGGAATCTTGGGGATTGTGCAAATTTTCGAGAAATTTAGGAATTTTAGATTCCGTTTTTAAAAATTTTGGAACTTTAGAATATGTTTTGACAATTTTCCAAATCATTTTCGCTTGAAATCGGTTTCAACTTTTCTCTTATACTACCTACTATGAACGATATTAAAATTCACATCGTGGAAACCTAACGAAAAAATTTTTTTGTTCATTTTCAAAAATTTATTCGATCTATTTTACCAATCACAATGCACATATTTGTTAACATTATCATTGTTCTGCAATATTAAATTGCAAATGATATATTTGTATAATAGTCAAATAAAATAATAAAAAAAAAACACACAAAATTTCGTGGCGTAAAAAATACGAATTTCCACGTATTTACTATGGACAAATTTAACGTTCGAAGGTGACTACTCCGAGCACCCTGTATACAAGAGGTGCGCGTGGTTTATACCTGAGTCCAGGTAAGTCGAGCCGCCCTCGTGCCCGCAGCCCTTTGCCCCCCTCAAAATCCGAGGGTCTCGATCGTGAGCCATTCGAAGGCCTTGACCCCGGAATTTAGACGTTGGTCATCGCCGCAGGACGTTTTCAGTCCGTTTGCAAAAGTTCCTCATTATTTATCATCCACAAAGGGCATTTTGCATCTTGAATGACGAAACGTCAACAGAAGACCAAAAATTGCCTGCCCTTTTTCCCTTCCCACCGAAAGGGAATTTCCCTTCCCGAAAGTTCCAAATATTTTTGAAAATATATTTTTTTGTTTATTTTACGTTTCTTTTGAAATTTATAATTATTTATTATTTTATTTTTAATTGCACAATTCATTATTTATTTTATTATTTGTATAATTATTTATTCATTTCATTTGATTTATATGGAAGCATTTTTGTTTTCCTCAATAGTTATATAATCGACAAATGTTTGTTTATGTTTAATTAATTCTAGCTTTTATTTAACTCAATAACTATATATAGTTCCACAAGTAACAGTATGTAAAAAAGAATAATTTAATCATTGATAATTTATTATTAAGTTTTATTTAATTGAAAATAGTAATCAACAACAAACCCAAACAATAATAATGTCACTGATAATAAAATAATTATTAACTGATCATTCAATTTATCACTAAATTGTAATAATAACAATTATTTTTGAGTCCTAAAATTTCCATCCTCAAAATGTAACAAAACGTTGTTTCTTTTTTTTGCAACTTTACAATTTCATTATTTCCGAATTTTAACGAATGTGTCTTTTTCATCCCCATTTTTGGCTGGAAATCATTAACCCCCCCCCCCCCCCTTCCGCCACTTGGGCATTCAGTAAAATCGAAGGAGATTCATTCAAAAAGAAAAATGTAAAAAAGAGAAAAAAATTATTATTCACCTCACACGGCCTAGACTCGTTTACCCCCCCCCCCCCCCCCCCCCCCCCCCCCCCCCACGGCGC